>JAAGKR010003885.1:0-60148 GCA_011419295.1 Clarias macrocephalus
TCAGGTTTTTCCTAAACCAGTACCAGTACAAAATATAGCTGTAAAAACATTTCGGTTGTTATGTTTATAAAAATGTCAGAGGAAATGCATATAAGAAAAATACTTGACACTACAACTGTAGAAAACTAGAACTACTGAACTACAGTCGCTCCTTCACCATTCTTTCTTTTTCTCTTAAAGCTTATGTGATAAAAACAATGTGCTGTGTTAATGAGAAACCATAAAGAGCGCATATCTGTTACACAGCACTGACACTGGAGACTCCTTTTAAAAATGGTAAATAATTGAGTTTAAAACCTATATGTAAAGGTATGCACGTAAAACATGTAAAAGGTTCCCCTTGGACAAACTTTGAAGCCATAGCAACTCTGACCAGGATAAATACTGTATGCAGATACAAAATGATGATGATGAAGGTAGAAACGCTGCATGGGGAAAAAAAAACTTTTATTATTATGGATTGTATTTCCTGGTAGATCATCATCAGGACACTGACCAGAGCTTGCTAGTTAAGGAGGTAGTGATCAAATCACATGATCTAAACTGATTCAGCAGAAGAACAAGAAATGTGGAGGAATAAAAACAAACCCCACCAACCTTATCACAGTACTGCTGAATCCCAGCATTGGCGTCTTTCTGCGAGGACAGTCCTGTAGCAAGCATTATCACTGTAGCTGCAAGTAAACGTGTTATATTTGTTATTATTTATCTTTTTGAACAAAAACTCCAAAGTTAACAGACACAAACCGGACACTTCTATTATAGTAACACTTACCAGTCAAGAGCGAAGTCTCAAACTACAAACTTCCTGAACACAGCAGAAGATAAAAACAAAGTCGCAAATACAGTACATATAATACTGAATAAGCCACGCCCATGAATAGAACAGCGAATCACACGACTATGCCCGCCCCTAATGCAAACAGCCAATCCTTAGGCTGCATTTTGGTCCTTTAGCAACTAAATGTTACATACTTAAATAAGGCAAAGCTTTATTTATTTATTTTATTTATTTATTTATAGAATATTATTTTTAAAGGTATTTAAGCTGAATGCACCCTTGGGGTGAACAAACAACATCCAGTAACATTATTACAGTATTATTATGGTAAGATAGTCTTTCAACAGATTCAGTCTTTTAAACTTAAATAATTTTCCGCAAAATTATATCTAATACACACATTCAAACCAGAGAACATGCATTATCTTTATTTTTACTTTTAAATTCATTACAGGGATTTTAAGGGACAGGGAGACATAAAATAAGGTGGACCAAAGTAAGTAGAAGTAGAAACTCCACAGGGTCCGTTTTACTCAAGTAAAAGCAGAACTCTGTCTCTCTAACCACATGTTCCTTTTAACTGACTATTTACTTAAAATAATAATAATAATAATAATAATAATAATAATAATAATAATAATAATAATATAAATCAGTGGAGATAGAAGGCATGGTAACTTCAAACTGTGTCACAGTGTACTGTATGGTCGTGTAAGTGACAACATTTTAATTTTATTTTATGTAAGAACAGTTATCTGTGTAAATCATAGGAAAATATTTTGGAATAAAATTTAAAGTGATTCTGCCTAAAACAATCCTACTCCTGCAAATAATTACACAATCCGTTTTTTCTCTTTCACAATCTGAGTCCTGGATGTCTTCTGTAAATGTCAGTCTGTTTGAATTCAAACCTAATCACAGATTCCTTGTTGTTTGTTTTAGCAAGACAATACAAACAACAAAATATATTTTTTCATTAAAAAAAAGTGTAACGACGCGGGTCTCACAAGGGGCAGAACCGCGCATAAATACTCTGCACTGTTCACAATGGGCAGATCCGCAGGCTGCTACCCAGCGGAGTTCTGAACAGGCAGAGGCGCGGTGAGGTAGACACGCGGTTGCCAGGCAACATCGCCGTAAGGCAATCAGCCTGAGAGCCCCACACCTGGCGGGGTGTTTATTAAGGGTTCTGATACCTCTGCACTTCGTGCGATCATTTAGGTAGCACCCGTATGGTATGAGGGGCAAAGAAAAGACAGAAAGAAAAGAGAAAAGAGAGAAAAAGACAAAGCAAAACATTTCGGATTGTACGCTTAAAAAGTATTTAATTTTATTTTTTTGGTCACTGTTCAAATAATGAAATTATTTATTAAATTACATATTGTCTCTGTGCTTGATGGGTTTCCTGTGAGTACTCTGGTTTCCACGGATCTGTGATAAAGGCTGATTTTTTTGGCTTTCTAGCTAATAAATTACACCAAAATGCAAAATGTGTACCATAAAACTGGTTATGTATCAAAGATTGTTCTTGCATTTCATTTCATTAAAGGTATTGCATTCTTTAAGATGGACCTATAGACATATAAACATATCGAATATCAAATAGCGCTCCATATGTTGTTTTAATACTGATTACATATTTAAAAACAAAAATGATCAAATAAAACAATCAAGATAGTAAATGTTGATATATATCAATGTCTTTTTATGAATTAAAGAAGCAGATAATTTCTTTTTTCTACATTCAAGTAAGTATTAAAGTTCTAAATGTTGTAATAAATGATGCTTAAATTTACCCATGTGTCACAGTAAGGAGGGAGAGGTGGATCTGTACAGGTTAGTGAGGCAAAGAGACTGTTGAAGAGGTGACTGTTGTGGATCAGGAAGTAGCAAAAATCAGTAAGAGTGAGGTGAGGAGGGCGTTAAAGAGGATGAAGAGTGGAAAGGAATTTGGTCCTGATGACATACCTGTGGAGGTATGGAAGTGCTTAGGAGAGGTGGCAGTAGAGTTTCCGACTAGCTTTTTTAACAAGATCTGGGAGAGTGAGAGGATCCCAGAGGAATGGAAGAGAAGTGTATTAGTGCCAATCTTCAACAAGGGGGACGTGGAGAGCTGTGGCAACTACAGAGGAATAAATCTGATGAAGCTTTGGGAAAGAGTAGTGGAATCTATGCTAAGGGCAGAGGTGAGCATTGTGAGCAGCAATATAGTTTCATGCCTAGAAAGAGTACTACAGATGCAATATTTGCTTTGAGGATGCTGGTGGAGAAGTACCGAGAAGGAATAGGGAGTTGTATTGTGTCTTTGTAGGTTTAGAAAAAACATATGACAGGGTGCCGAGAGATGAGCTGTGGTGTTGTATGAGGAGGTCTGCAGTGGCAGAGAGTTATGTTAGAGTGGTGCAGGATCAGAGCTGTATCAGAGCTGTAAGACAGTGGTAAGATGTGCTGTAGGTGTGACAGAACAGTTTGAGTTGGAGGTGGGTCTGCATCAAGAATGGGCTCTGAGCCCCTTCTTGTTTGCTCTGGTGATGGACAGGATGACACATGAGGCCAAACAGGGGTCTCCATGGACTATGATGTTTGCAGATGACATTGTGCTTTGTAGCGAGAGCAGGGAACAGGTGGAGGAAAATCTAGAGAGGTGGAGGTACGCTCTGGAAAGCAGAGGAATGAAGGTTAGTTGTAGCAAGACAGAATACATGTGAGTGAATGAGAAAAATCCAAGTGGAATGTTCAGGTTACAGGGAGCAGAGGTAAAGAAGGTGCAGGACTTTAAGTACTTAGGGTCAACAAATTTAAACTTCCTGTATGGTTGTGTATGTGACAAATAAAATTTGAATTTTATTTTATGTAAGAACAGTTATCTGTGTAAATCATAGGAAAATATTTTGGAACAAAATTTAAAGTGATTCTGCCTGAAACGATCCTACTCCTGCAAATAATTACACAATCAGGTTTTTTCTGAACCAATACAAGTGCAAAATACAGACTTACCCACTTGTAAACATGTGTTGCTTGTAATGTCAATAAAAACGTTATAAGAAATACACAGAAGAAAGAGTAGGCCTAACACCATAACTGAACCAAACTATAAACACTGAACTGACACTGACACTGAAGACTATTTCAAAAATGTTAAATAAATGATTTAAAAACCTTTATAGTGCATTAAAAAAATATTCCCCTAGAATAAACTCTCAAGCCATAGCAACCCTGACCAAAATAAATATGCAGATACAAAAGGATGATGATGATAATAATAATGATGATGAAATTTGAAAGACGATTAAAACACTAACCCATTCCAAAGTTTGGTAATGGTAGAAACCCTGCATGGAAAGAAAAACTTTTTGGATTGTCTGTCCTGGTAGAACATAGTTAGGAAGTGTTTCTTATTTTTATTTTTTATTTCATTGCTGGTATTTTAAGAGACATAAACACATTAAATAAGGTGGGCAGAAGTGAGTAAAAGTAGCAAAACTTCCTCTCTCACTCTCTTTCTAACACTAACTATTTATTTTAATATTAATATTAATATTAAATGTTCAATACTTGGATTGAACAGAACGAGCATAATTCGTTCTGGAAGTGTGCTTGTAATCCAAAGCACTCATTTATCAATGCAAATTTCTCTTTAATAAATAGGCAGCATATACGTACTACTCGTATTTCAAGATCTCGCTCATTTATCGAATTAAAATCCCTTAAAAATGTATGCTCATTTTGCAAAAAATTTGCAGACCAAGTTACTAGCAATTCAAGGTTTTACTGTAATAATAATAATAATAATAATAATAATAATTATATAAAGCAGTGGAGATAGAAGGCTTTGTAACTTCAAACTGTGTCACAGTGTACTGAGTGGTTGTGTACATGACAAATCTAATTTTAATTTTAATTTTATTTTACGTAAGAACAGTTATCTGTGTAAATTATAGGAAAATATTTTGAATATGGAAAATAAAGTGATACAGCCTGAAACAATCCTGCAAATAATTACACAATCGGGTTTTTCCTGAACCAATACAAGTGCAAAATACAGGCTTACCCACTTGTAAACATGTGTTGCCTGTAATGTTTATAACTATACCAAACTATACTAAACTACTGTACCAAACCATAACTACTGAACTACAGTCACACCTTCACCAGCCTTTCTTTTATTCTTAAAGCTAATGTGACAAAAAAGCTGTTTGTTGTGCTAATGAGGAAAAAACGGGTGTGGTGGCTCAAGTGTCTAAGCCTCCAGGTTGTTAATTGAGGATCTGAGGATCTGGGTTTGAGCCCAATATCGGTGGTTTGCCACACCCTATACTGCCCAGCCACTGCATGCATTGCCAGTTCCATGCCCTTTAGAAAAACGGGAGGATTGTGTCAGGAAGGGCAACTGGCATAAAACCTGTACCAAGTTGTGAGTGGATCAAATGGTTCTTTATAGCAGTGCTTCTCAAAGTATGGGGCGCACCCCACTAGTGGGGAATACAGACATGACAGGTGGGGCGCAATGAACGGGAGGGAATTAGTGGAAAATAATAGGAAAGTATCTAATCATGCTTTTCTTTATTAACAATGAAGGTCATAGATTTAAAACAAAACAATCACATACAAAGAAACAGATCATTTAATACAAGTAAATTAAAATATCATTAGTTTGGGGGAGAAAAAGTGAAACCATAGTGCAACAGTAATGGTTTAACGTCAGCATGTTAATTGCAATGGAACAATATAAGGAAACTTTCGGTATTATATATGTAATTATCATTCATTCCAATGTGTATGCTGATGTTTCTGTATTTTTGTTAAAATTTTGTAAAAAATGTAACAGGCAGTACTAGTCTGGCATTTCTAGTTTCCAGTGTGGCAACAAAAGGGAAGATCAATAGCGTTGTACGCTTTTTGTTGGTGTGCGGCATTTTGTGATGATCCCTAAGTCATTCGATGCGCAGTAAAGAATAATGTTTTAATTATAATTATTGTAAGGAACCACCCCTAGAGGGCACTGTGTGCATGATTATTTTCTGTTTGTGTAGTTTTGTTAGTCGACTCAGTTTCCCAGAAGGCACCTCGGTCAGGTGATGACAGAGCTCACCTGAACCGAGGTACCTCATTAGAATTGTTATAAATAGCTGGTTGTTCTGGGAAACTGGGTTGAGCATTAATACTGTCTAGTTGGCTTTTGTTTTGTTTTGTTTTGATATTTGTGTTATGTTGGCTCTGAAGGCTTGTTCTCAGTGTTAAATTTATTCAAGTGATCTTTTAGTTTCTCCTTTGTGCTATGTGAGTATTGTTCAGTGTGCCTGTAGTCCTGTTTTTAGTTTTTCATGTTTCTAGTTTCTCCCTTGTCTTTGGTGATCCTCTAGTCTCTAGGTGATCCTCTTGTCTCTAGGTGATCCTCTAGTCTCTAGGTGATCCTCTAGTCTCTAGGTGATCCTCTAGTCTCTAGGTGACGCTCTTGTCTCTAGTTGACGCTCTAGTCTCTAGGTGATCCTCTTGTTTCTAGGTGATCCTCTAGTCTCTAGGTGATCCTCTTGTCACTAGGTGATCCTCTAGTCTCTAGGCGATCCTCTTGTCTCTAGGTGATGCTCTAGTAGTCTCTAGGTGATCCTCTAGTCTCTAGGTGATCCTCTAGTCTCTAGGTGATCCTCTTGTCTCTAGGTGATCCTCTAGTCTCTAGGTGATCCACTAGTCTCTAGATGATCCTCTTTTCTCTAGGTGATCCTCTAGTCTTTAGGTGATCCTCTAGGTGATCCTCTAGTCTCTAGGTGATCCTCTAGTCTCTAGGTGATCCTCTTGTCTCTAGGTGATAATTATTGATATCATTGTTAGATGATAACTCTTGTCTCTAGGTGATCCTCTACTCTCTAGGTGATGCTCTAGTCTTTAGGTGATCTTCTTGTCTCTAGGTGATCCTCTTGTCTCTAGGTGATCCTCTAGTCTCTAGGTGATGCTCTAGTCTCTAGGTGATGCTCTAGTCTCTAGGTGATCCTCCAGTCTCTAGGTGATCCTCTTGTCTCTAGGTGATCCTATAGTCTCTAGGTGATCCTAGAGGTGTTTTGATATTTGTGTTATGTTGGCTCTGAAGGCTTGTTCTCAGTGTTAAATTTAGTCAAGTGATCTTTTAGTTTCTCCTTTGTGCTATGTGAGTATTGTTCAGTGTGCCTGTAGTCCTCTTGTTTTTAATTTTTCATGTTTCTAGTTTCTCCCTTGTCTTTGGTGGTCCTCTAGTCTCTAGGTGATCCTCTTGTCTCTAGGTGATCCTCTAGTCTCTAGGTGATCCTCTAGTCTCTAGGTGATCCTCTAGTCTCTAAGTGATCCTCTAGTCTCTAGGTGATCCTCTTGTCCCTAGGTTATCCTCTAGTCTCTAGGTGATCCTCTTGTCTCTAGGTGATCCTCTTGTCTCTAGGTGATCCTCTAGTCTCTAGGTGATCCTCTAGTCTCTAGGTGATCCTCTAGTCTCTAGGTGATCCTCTTGTCTCTAGGTGATCCCCTAGTCTCTAGTGTCTCCCTTGTCTCTAGTCTAGCTTGAAGCCTGTGTGTCAGATCGAAGCCTGTGTGTCAGATCGAAGCCTGTGTGTCAGCTCTACAGAGAGCCTGTGTGTTATGCTGAAAAGAGTCAACTTGTAGAATTCTTCCTGTGTTTAGAGTTAGTTTTTTGTTTATTTGTTTTGTGATATTGTTTGTTTAGTTGGAATAAAAGACTTTTTATGTTTGAAAAAATCCCTCTGCGTTTATAACTGCCCTCTTGAGCCCACAGCAACAACAGCCAGCATTACTACCATCAGGTCGTGACATTTATGCTTTCAAACATTTATTACACTAATTATTATTATTATTATTATTATTATTATTATTATTATTATTATTATTATATTATTGTTTATTAATGTATTATTACTACAATTATTATTGTAATTATTATTCCCTTAATTACAGGTAAGACAGCATCTAAACATACCAGTTCACCAGAATACTCTACATCCATGAGTCCCCCAGATCTGCTTCTTTACCTAAGGCACATTTATTTACAAAAATGCTTGGCTAAATAAATAGGGTTTTAGCCTAGACTTAAACACTGAGACTGTGTCTGAGTCCCAAACACTATTTGGAAGACTATTCCATAACTTTGGGGCTTTGTAAGAAAAACCTCTGCCCCCTGCTGTAGTTTTCATAATACGTGGTACTGACAGGCAGCCTGCATCCTTCGATCGAAGTAGGCGTGGCGGATCGTAAGACACTAGCAGTTCACTCAGATACAGCGGCGCGAGACCATTTAGTGCTTTATACGTCAGTAGTAGTATTTTTAAATCTATGCGAAATTTCACAGGGAGCCAATGCAGTGTGGATAAGATAGGGGTGATGTGCTCGTATCTTCTGGTTCTAGTGAGGACCCTCGCTGCTGCATTCTGGACTAACTGTAGCTTTTTTATGCACCTAGTTGAACAACCAGACAGTAAGGCGAACAATAGTCCAACATATAGGTGATAAAATCATGAACTAGTTTTTCTGCATTGTTTAGTGACAGTATATTTCTTATCTTAAAATTAATAATAGAATAATGGTTTTATCGCCACGTATCCCAGCGACGACATTTGGGTTTGTGCGTTTGCTGGCTTAACCGTAGAGTGGCGCTATATAACTATACACTGATGCCTCAGGCCTTAGTTCATTCTCTCAAGGATTAATGAGCCGCAGCTCCTTTAGAGCTGCCTGGATGAAATCAAACATTGTAATTAAATGAATTCATAATCACAGTACATAACTTTACTTAACATACAGTACTAAAATTACAGTACAAATTAAAAAAATTATTTAAATTTAAGCAAATTAAAAGTAAAAAAAAAGTTTGTGTAATTAAAAAAGGTACACGTGTAGGGTTTTGTGTCATCTTTTACTTTGTGTTCTTTAATTTTGTAGTGGATTTATTAACTGAAATAAATGAAACTAAATGACCATAAAATTCAAACATTGTCAGGACGTTCTACTTTGTCAGCTTATATCAATATAATTCAGCAGTGCTTGTGTTTTTGTGTTATTATGAGAATGAAATGCAGTAGGCTGTTATGATCATCATATTTTTCTTTGATAAATAATGAAATTATTTTAACAAATTAGCTTTTTACATCCCAGTAGCACCTCTGTTGCGCTGTACCACCGCCGGCAAAACCTTCTGAAATACAACTGAAACATTAAACAAATTTACAATCACGGTACTAAAATTACAGTACAATTTTAGAATTTAAATTAGATATAGCCATTTCGTAATTGCATAAAATTTATGTAATTAAATGCTCATTTTTGCATAAAATAAAATGAGCCTTTATATTTTTATCATGTGTAACACTAGCGTAGCCAGAAAACAGACTCTGGGTGTGCATCAGAAAAAGTGGGTGTGCCACAGTTATTGCCAGATTAGTGTGCAAAAACTATATAATCTACATAGCCTTCATAAGACTCTACTTTTAACATGTTATAATTTTTAAAATAATGAAAGCAAACAGGATGCACTATTCTGTATTGGTTTATGTGAATTTGACCGCGTCAGAAAATGAACCGAAACTCTGCGTATACTTGCCTCACAGACATGAAAAATATGTATTTATAGAAAGCGAAATGTCTGCTTTTATATAAACTAATGAAAAACAAATTTCAGATTAGGTCTTTCGTATGAAACGTGAATTATAGGCGCATCCACTGCCCCAGAGATGACGAGATGTCATGATTTTCTTGATCACTACAGCTGAAACCAAATTTATCAATAAATTATTAAAATGGCCAGAGTCAGTCTCCTTGCTGTTTTTCCCGACAAATTCATAATCATTAGTCTACTTCTACCGGTGCGCTCTGGAAAACTTGGATGTGTGTTAGGTCGTTGAGCGCTGATTAGACAACGTAGGAAATTAAAGAGCAGGTTCACAATGTCGGCTCAACATCCCGAGCCCAAACCTCATTTAAATTAAATAAACAAATATTGTAAGTAAACAACAATAGCCCACGTTTAGAAAAGCATTATTATTTAGACTATAAAAAAATATTCCGCATCTATTTTTAGGTGTGCCAGCTGCCACTGTTCTTATACGGCTTTTTGTCTGGGTAAATCTTTCAGTGACAATCTTGTAAATTTCCATGTAAAACAGGTACATCTGTATGAATAAATTGTTTAAATTCAATTCAATTACATTTTATTTGTATAGCGCTTTTAACAATTGTCATTGTTGCAAAGAAGCTTTACACAACCTAAACAATTATTAAATGTATGTATCATGAGCTATTGATCATTGATTTATGTTAACGCCTCTATTCAGATGTAAGTAAATGCTCGTTGCTGCGCTGTTTGGGGGGAGGGACGTGCTGATGACGTGTGGTCTGCTTTTCAGAAGTCGCCAGTGTAGATTATGTTAATGGTTTTTTGTCTCCCCCTAGTGGCTACAAGAAATGATGTGGGAGGTCTCAGTGTTTTTTGTGTAGTATATATTAATTAATTTTTTTTTAAAAATGTTTTATGTTTTTGGGTAGAGAAATAAAAAGAGAGACATCGGTGCTACAAAAGTGTCGGCCCTGATGCCCACGATAAATATGACACATTCACTTTCGAGGAGGGGGGGGGGGGGGGGATCCTGAGGATGCAGACATACTGGTAAAGAAATTTGAGGAAATTTGCTTACCTGTAAAGAATGTAATTATGGACAGACATGCATTTAATGGGCCTCCGAGTGGCGCAGTGGTAAAGTGCTCGTCCTATCATCCGGGTGATGCTGTAACCTCTCGCAGCCGGAGGCCTAGAGAGAGCTGATAGCTCTGTCCTCCGAGTGGTTCGGAGGAAAGCAGTGGTTTGGCAGGAGCACCACATGGCAGTGTTCATCAGACTTGAAGGACTCCTCACAAGTCCTCCTGTACTCCAGTACTTCAACGTGCACCAGATGGAATGGAATAGATGGAAAGTTTCCTTATTATAACTTATGTTGTACTGTTTTTAATCACTCTATACACAACCCATGATTTTTTATACACAACCCATGATTAAAAACAGATTTATTATTTTTCAAATGGAATTATTTGCTTACTTGCGTATTTTTATAGCATATTTTGATTAAAAATTTTATTAAAAATGGACCAGCACTGGTAGTGGTCCATGTTTATAAAATCTAAGATTAAAACATTCTATAAAAATACCAAAGAAAATGATTGAGTGTAGAGTGATTTAAAAAAAACAATACAATGTGATGATAATTATGATGATGTTATGATAAGGAAAATCGCCAATTCTTCCATTCCAGGAATCAAAAATGGTAACAATGTCAATTTTTGAATCTAGAATCAGTAAGATTTTAAATATACACAAATTTAAGAAGAGGCCTGAAGCACTGCACTGCAAGTAATCCTCGTAACCAGGAGCTGACTTGCGTTAAAGTGGGGAAGGGTGCATTTTAGTTTCACACCCTGGCCTTACTGTAGAACCTTGTTCACACCTGGGGAAAAGGTCAATTATTTGCATTTGAATGTTATCTGCGTCTGACATGACCTAGAATGAATAGCGAATAAAGACGTGAAGAATCCAGAATGTTCGTCATGCCGTTTCGTAATTCCAAGGACGCGAAAAATAGATTGACTTGGAAGTGCACACTCGAGGGTTTGAGGACACCGGATATACTGCAAATGGAACGCAGAGTACATTAACGCGTCATACAGCCGCAATATGTTGTACCATAACCGTATTATACCGAAGCTGTTTTAACCACTATAGAGACATCACAGCCAGATGTAGTTTTCAGAGGTTCTTGCCGAGGTGAGGCTGCGCTGGGCCGGTACATGAGCGCCTGGAGCTCAAATCTCCGAAAACTTTGGAGCATTTTTTAAATAGACGCTACCCTTAATAACCAAGGGAGGTTTTGTGCTGTACACACATGCATTCTCGCCTAAACAACTCTTAAAACTACACTTTGTGACAAAATAACAGTATATTTCAAGTATAGTAAATAAAGTAATATTTCTATCATTTTGCAGGCTGCTGTTTGAGAAACCAGAGAATAACAGGTGTTAATTTGTAAATGACTCACTACATCTCATTTGACCCAACATGAACAACCCAACAATGCGTTTACCACCCAGCGTTTATTAGAGTGTACTGCATAAATATTATTTAGTACAACAAAATTCCTGTAATAAAATAAAACTCATATGAAACATTTATACAAATGTAAGACAATTTATTTTTTGAGTTATTCTAATGTTCTATTCAGAAAGTCTATTTTCCAGTTACTTATATATAAACAGAGATAGGATATATAACAGTTCATTCTTTGTACAAGTAAAATTGTCAGCCAGTGAACTTGATCGTCTTTAACCAATTTTTTTTAAAATCATTATTGTACAGTAAATATCAGTAGCTCTGGTTCTGATTTTTCATGTTTCTTGTATAAGGTACTCGGATGTGGAAATGACCATCGCTGTAGTATTTCTTCTAGACAACATGTTGTTATGATTTTTTATGACTCTAATTACATAAAAACTAAGAAAACTGAAAGCATCATTTTGACGTTTCTCATCACACAAATTACTTTGAAATGCGACTGATTGTCAGGGATGAGCCCCTAGAGGGCGCCAAAGCGCCCTGAGACTTTTTGACTGTAGTTTTAGTTTCACTTCAGTTCCCATTATGCACCTCGGTCAGGTGACGTGGGCGCTCACCTGTTGATTTAAACCTTAGTAAATGTCGGTTAAGTTTAGTTCGTGTCTTCTTGTAGAGATTCTTGTTTTGGTTTGTTTATTCTGTTTGTCTGATTTCCCTGATTTTTTCATTAAACAACATCACTTTCTCTCGCGCCATCGAGACCTCTGCATTTATGCCTCGCAAACACCCGAGACGTGACACTGATTTATTTTGGCTGCTGTCGTTTTGCGGCGGCGGTAAGCACGGCGGTAATAGGCATTCTGGTTGACTACCTACTGTATCGAATCTAGTACACACTTTGATGATTTTGCAGAAGAGATTAGTGAAATTTGTGAAAAGTTCAGTTAGTGAAAATGGATGTAGAATATTATAGGCGCCGATCTGATATTCTTTGCTCATCACCTGCATCAATGCCTGAATACATTTTTGCCTAATGTTTACACTTTTGTCCTCACTCCTGCATGTTATTCCTGGTTCATTTTGCTACAGTATTAAATAAGAATCTAGGATCATTTTTGTTATTTTCTATATGAGTAGAGCGACACTTTAATCTAGCAAGACCAAGAGCTTTGTTTATAGTTCAAGACGCTCTCCTTCCAGGCTATTTTGTTCACTTGAGACAAGCCTATCAGCTGTCATTGTGTCCTATGTTTTTGTGTGTAGTTTTAGCTTTGAATACACATTTTATTGCAAGTTATAAGCTACAATGGCAAAAAAAAAAAAAAAATCCTACATTCATGATCCAAACAGCCGCATTTTTACCATTTTTCTTTCATTTTACTAAGGTCTTCTATTAATAGTGCATTTGTGTTTAACAGCTGCATTCTTGCTTAAACAGAAATACTGAATATTCAAACATTAAATGAAGCTAGTCCACCTACACACCTCAAGGTATATTCAGTATTTCTGTTTAAGCAGAAATGCCACTATTAAGCAGAAATGTACTATCAATAGGAAATCTTTGCCAGAGAACTGGAGAAATTGTGGCTGTTTGGCTTGTCTCAAATGAATAAACTGATAATTGTAAAATGTTTTTACACCATTATTTGGAAATCGTCAGTGATTGGTGGGTAATTTCTGATTCATATCTAAATTTTTAATAATGAACTTAATTAATCACGTTCTTATAATTCCACCTGCCAGAGGTTTTGTACACTCTCGTTCTCATGGGGCCTCTTCCACCACTCTATTAGTCTTCTCTCTCGAGCAGGGGTCTATGTAAAGCAGTAGCAGTGCTGGTGAGAATTTAATTAAAAGAGTAATATTGAACCACATGCCAATTTAAAATAAACAGGAATATCACTCTGTGGTCACTGGAGTCACTTCCTCCACTTCCAAACTATATGTAGATTGATTTCCACAGAATTTTATAAAAATTTGACTTGTAATTTCATTACAGGTATTGCATTCCTTCAGATGGAAATATAGACATTTAAAATACCAAATACCAAATACCACCCCATATGTTCTGTTTAATATTGATTATGTATTTAAAAACAAAGATAATAAAATAAAACTATTAAGACTGTAAATGCTGATGTATATCAATGTCTTTTTATTAATTAAAGAACAAGATAATTAACTATTTGAGTAATAAACATTGTAGTTAATGATGCTTAAATTTACCCATGTGTCATTCCAAATGTAATAGAAATTCAAACACACTTCCTGTTTGTGAGTGTTAGTGCCATTTCATTCGTTTCATTTCATCCTGTTTATTTCTCAGAAGAATACGATGGAGTCCTGAAGGGTTTTGGGATACTGTATTCCTGTAAGTTCCAGGTCTCCTCCAAAGCAAGGCAGCTTCCTGAAGACACACAGGTGAATATATTGATCACCACCCACGTGCACCTGTCAGTTAAAAAAAGTTATACAAATTATTTTTTGAAGAAAAAGGGGCTTATGGTCTATTTAGTATAAGACATTAGTAAAAGATATTTGTGTCCTACCTTGATGAAAAAGTTCGTCCCAGTTACCACATGTGTCTTGTAGGATTTAGCAATGAAGGTGTTAAAAGTTCTTCCTGTTTTTTTCTCTGCTTGAGCCTTCACCTGCAAATTATTAATAAACAGCACTTGCACTTTTATCTTATAAGATATATAAATATTTTCTATGACTTACACACGTAACTGTTCTTATAACTTTTACATACAGAAGTCATGGTAATGTCTATGACACCAAATTATAAATTATAAAATCAGATTTTTCCTGAACCAGTACTAATGCAAAGAAGTTGTAAAGATGTGTCACTTAGACGATGCCTACAAGAGTACGCCAGAAACTATAACTACAGTGGAACATTGGATTGCAAGCATAATTAGTTCCGGAAGTGTGCTTGTATATCAAAACAAAGCAAATTTCCATTATATAAGAAATAATGGAAACTCCAATGATTTGTTCCACAACCCAATATAAAAATAATTAATACAAAATATATAGTCAAAATAAAACAAATAAACCTGCATTTTATCTTTAAAAAGAATTGTGGCTGTAGTGATTGAATCTATAGAGAGGAGAGGAGGAAGGGGGGAAAGGGGCTGCTATATAGGACTACACACACAAAATAAAAGATGTCTTATGCACACTCATGTGCGCGAGAGAGAAGAACAATTGGTTCAGTTGTGATTACGTGAGTTGTGATCTCAAAACAAAAAGCGCATGCGAGCCAGATGATACTCGATAATATTTGATAGTATATCAAGACTCACTCGTTTATCAAGTCAAATTTTTTTTTAAATGTTTCCTTGTCTTGCGGGATGCTCACAAACCGGGTTACTCGCAGTCCGAGGTTCCACTGTATACTAAACTATAACTACTGAACTACAGTCGCTTCTTTAACAGCCTTTCTTTGTCTTAAAGCTAATGTGACAAAAAACAGTTTGTTGTGTTAATGAGAACCCATAAAGCACAAACTCCTCTGTTCTGAAGACTTTACATTATTATCTAGGCACAAAGCACTGACACTGGAGACTCCTTTCAAAGAAAATGTTAAATAAATTACTTTAAAGTGCTTCTTCTAAGTGCATTAAAAACATATGAAATGTGTCCCTTGCATAGACTCTAGAAACCTTGCAACCCTGACCAGCATAATAATAAAGATGCATAATGACGGTGATGGCGGTGGTAATGAAATTTGAAAGAAAATTAAACCGCTAAGTTTGGCAAATATAGAAACCCTGCATAAAAATAAATAAATAAATAAACTTTTTTCATTATGGAATGTTTTTCCTGGTAGATCTTCACACAGACACTGACCAGAGCTTGCTAGTAAAGGAGGTGGTGATCAAATAAACTGTTTTAGCAGAAGAACAAGAAATGTAGAAGAATAAAAAATCTCTACCAACCTTATCACAGATCTGCTGAACCTCAGCAGTGGCCCCTGTCTGGTTAGACAGTCCTCCACATGCAAACATCATTATTGCAGCTACAAGTAAACATTTCATATGTTATTATCATTTTTTAACAAAAACTTCAAAGTTAACAGACACAAACCGGACACTTCTAGGATAGTAACACTTACTGTACCTGTAAAGAGCGAAGTCTCAAACTACAAATTTCCTGAACAAACAGCAGAAGATCAAACAGACCCACAAATACAATACATATATTTCGGAATAAACCACGCCCCTAAATAGAAGATCCAACCACAAGGCTACAACCCGTCTCTCATGCAAACAATCAATCATTAGGCTGCCTTTTGGTCCTGTCAACAAAATCTCTCAACAGGTTCAGTCTATTAAACTATTAAATAAATGATATTTAATTTTTACAAAATTATATCTAATACACACATTTAAACCAGAACATGCACCATTTTTACAGGTATTTTTAAGAGACATATAGACATAAAGAGAGGTGGGCAAAAGTGAGTAAAAGTAGAGATTCCCTAGGGCAAATATTACTCAAGTAAGAACAGAACCTTCTCTCTCTTTTACTACCCCTCCCACCCCCCCTAACCACACGTGTTCCTTTTATTACTGACAATTTACTTTTAAAAATAATAATAAAATGAAGCAGTCGAGATAGAACTCTTGGTGACTTCAAACTGTATTACAGTGTATGGTTGTGTACATGACAAATAAAAATGTAATTCGATTTTGAGAACAGTTATATGTGAGTCATAGGAAAATGTTTTGGGATGAATGTTGAAGTGATACTGCCTTAAACAGTCCTACTCCTGCAAATAATCACACAATCAGGTTTTTCTTGAATCAATACGAGTGCAAAATACAGACTGACCCAAGTGTAAAGATATGTCGGTTTTGTACACTAAAGAAGATTGCATTTCTTGGTCACTGTTATAAATTAAGGAGATTTGTGATATTCACCATGTTATACAAAGGGTCAGAGTTTTCCCTGTTGTTTGTCTTTTGGCTGCTCTCATCAAGGGGGCACTGCAGTGAACCATCCATTCTGCACACAGCTTGGCACAGGTTTTACACCAGGATGCCCTCCTGACTCAACCTTCCCACTTCATCCAGGCTTGGGATCAGCACTGCTTCCAGTGGCTGGAGTTTTGGCAATCGGCTAGAACCTGGGCTTTCCTCATAGCAGGTGAGACACTTAAAAATAAAAAACGAAGCGAGCTTAAGAAACCTGTGACAATAGCACAAAGATTGTTGTGTTGCACCTCCAAGGTTGAGGGAGTTCACGTCTGGTTTGTGTGTTTTGAATTTGAATGTTACAACACTGGTTGTGTATCAAAGTTTGTTCCTGCCCTTAAGTTCATGTACATAAAAACAAAAATAACAAAAGCAATGAATATAGCAAATGCTAATATATATCAGCAGCTGATTCTTTTTTTAGTCAAATTAGTGTTTTAGGCATACAAGTTGTAAATCAACGATGCTGAAATCTACCCCTGTGACATTCCAAATGTAAAATAAAAAATTCAAACACACTTCCTATTCTATGCTGTTTCTTTCTCAGTGGAATACATGTTCAGAAGTATATGATGGGGTCCTGACGGGCATTGGGAGACTGTACTTCACTCCAGGTTTCCTACTGAGGGATGGCATAGCATGGCAGCTTCTTATAGACACGCAGGTGAACAAATTCCTCACCACTCACATGCGCCTGTCAGTGGCCGTCAGATGCAAATTATTATTTTAAGTCGAAGGGCTTGAAATCCTTCAGTATAAAACTGCATGAGTGTCATTATGTCCTACATTGATGAAATATTCCTTCCCAGCTACCAATTGTATCTTGTAGGATTTAGCAGTGAAGCAGATTCTCCCTGTTTTTTTGCTTTGCGTGATCCTTCGTCTGTAAAGTATTAATCTGCACTTTTATTCCAAAATATTTTCCTATGAAAATTCACACACATAACAGTTCTTATGCTTGTTACATGTAGAAGTCACGGTAACGTCAATGACACAATCACCTTACGTCCTGAAACAATAGCACTCCTGCAAATTATTGCACCCCCAGGTTTTCCTGAACCAGTACAAGTAAAAAATACACACCTACCGACTTGTAAAAACATAGATATGTATACAGACCAAAAGTTTGGACACACCTTCTCATTCAAAGAGTTTGAATTTGTATTATGGCAAGAAAAAAGCAGCTAAGTAACAAAAAACGAGTGGCCATCATTACTTTAAGAAATGAAGGTCAGTCAGTCCGAAAAATTGGGAAAACTTTGAAAGTGTCCCCAAGTGCAGTCACAAAAACCACCAAGCGCTACAAAGAAACTGGCTCACATGCGAGCAGGTCAATGCCACACAGAGTTCTAGCAGCAGACACGTCTCTAGAACAACTGGTAAGAGGAGACTGAGTGAATCAGGCCTTCATGGTAGAAGATCTGCTAGGAAACCACTGCTAAGGACAGGCAACAAGCAGAAGAGACGCGTTTGGGCTAAAGAACACAAGAAAGAAAACTCTTTGAATGAGAAGATGTGTCCAAACTTTTGGTCTGTACTGTATATAAAAATGTTGAGAAATGCATACAAGAAAGAGTATGCCTGAAGCTATAACTGTACCAAACTATAACTAATGAATTACAGTTGTTCCCTCACCAGCCTTTCACTTAAATCTAAAGTGACAAAAATGCAGTTTGTTGTGTTAGTGTCGGAGTGGGTGTTGAAGGGTTGGACCCAAAAGCAGGACACAACAGAGGCAGAGGGTGATTTTAGAAACTATTAATAAAAGTTTAGATTGAATACAAGTAATGGAAGAGATTCAAGATCAACAGGAATGTATTAAATGTTGCTAAGTGTTTGGGGAGTAGACTGCAACAGATAACTGGAGAAGGAGGTGAGCAGCACAGTAATACTGTACACAGGAAGAGAGTTATGGGAGACGCACAGGGTTTAGAAAAAGTTAACATGATTTTCAAGCATAGAGGTACTTGGGGTAAATGAGTGAATGGCACCTTTGACTCATGTTGAGTTGCAGAAATTTCCTTTAATGGAAAGCCCGGAGGCCAATACATAGTGAGAGCAGCCGGGTTTGCTAGCGATAGTCAAATGAGGTCATAACAGATTTCATCAAACAAGGTCATAGTAGATTACCAAGACAGTTTAGGTTCAGGTCCTAAGGTATACAGACATTAGTTGGATCCAAACACACTTAAAGAGAAGGCAAGACAAATAGTTTCCAGCACACTCACTTTGCCAGCAGCTTATTCAAAGTCAGGGAGGGTGATTTAGTTGGTTTGTTGTTGCTTGTAACCCAACAGTTAGGTCAGGGTTTCAAAGGCAAGGGAGGAAGCACAGAAGAATTCAGGCCACAAAATGGGCGACACAGAAAGTACCCCAAACAAGATGGCCCCTGACCTGAAAGTGCAAATCATGACAGTACCCCTTCCCCAAGGGGCATCTCATGTCTCATGATGTCCCTTCAGGCTGTACTGGGTGTTTCTTGGTGGAAGCATTGAATATCTGAGACCTCTTCCCTGGCATCGAGAATGGAGTAGGTATTGAACAGTGTTTGCTGGTCTCAATGAGGTGGGTGGGTACAGCGGGGTGCTTACAATTGGGCCATCTGGAGTAAGATTTTGAGAGTTTTCGAGTGCTTTCTGACTTTCTTCCAG
This sequence comes from Clarias macrocephalus, assembly GCA_011419295.1. Taxonomy (NCBI): domain Eukaryota; kingdom Metazoa; phylum Chordata; class Actinopteri; order Siluriformes; family Clariidae; genus Clarias; species Clarias macrocephalus. The sequence goes on from JAAGKR010003885.1 coordinate 19,486, forward strand.
GTATGACGACAATGACGGACAAGGAGTAGGGCAGATGGAACAGGGGCTTAGGTTCCTGTGATGAAAATAGGGAAAGTTAATACCCATAACCTGAAAAGGGTAGAGACCTGCTAATTTTGGGAATGAATGTGAAGCCAAATTTCCAGTTCATGTTTTATCAGCTCTGTTTGACCATTGGTTTCGGGGTGGAAGCCTACAGAAAGGCTGATAAAGGCTTTAAGGTGACAGAACTCCTTTCAGAACATGGTGGTAAATTGCAGTCTTCGGTCAGGGGTGATGTTACATGGGAGACCATGTCAGCGGCAAATGTGTTGGGTTCCCTTGGCAAAGAAAATAGCTCTGCTTGTAACCCAACACATTTGCTGAGAGTAGATTGGGAAGAGGTACAAAGTGCAGCATTTTTACGAGAATCTTTAAGACCATAATTGCGCTTAGCTGGATTCAACCTCAGAGAAAAGAAAGTGCAAGGATGCAGTCTGTTGTTCTTGGCTGCTCTCTGAGACTGCCCCTACTTCAAGGTCTGAGACATCAACCTCCACAACAAATTGCTTGTGTTGGTCAGGGAGGATCAGGACAGAAGCAGAATAGCATTACCAAAAAATTGTAGTGGCCAGTTGAAGTGTTGAAGGCTGTCTTCCACTCATCACCCTTGTGAATACACACTATGCAATACGCCGTGTCATTGTAACACAACTTGCTGTGTTACATTTGGAATGTTGCATGGATAAATTTGAGCATCAACAGTAATTACTTAAATATTAAATTTTCGAAAGAAATTATCTGTTTCTTCAATTAATAAAAAGATTGATATATACCAGTGTTGATTAATTCGACTACTTAATTTTTTTAGTATGTAGGTTTGAAATTAGGATTCCCTCACTGACTCAAACTTGCATCCAGCAGCTGGGGTTTTGCCCATTGGCTGGAACCTGGTCTTTCCTCATGGCAGATGGGACACCTATCACTGAGCTCCCAATGCCTTATGCCATCCCCTGTGCTTGTCAAAAAAAATCAAGCGTCTTTAAGGAACTTGTAAAATAGTAGAAGGACAAGCAATGTCATCTTGCACCTCCAGGGTCGAGGGCGTTCACCTCTGGTTTGTGTGCCTGGAATTTGCATTTTCTCGCTGTGCCTAATGCGTACAACACAGGTACAACACAGACCTGTACCTGTACAGACATGCACGGATGTTAATTATATGAGTGAGGCACGCGCACTGAGACCGAGCATGGGAGATGATTATCCACTATTCCGTAACGCGAAAGAGAAGAACCATTGGCTTGGTTGTGATTACGTGACACTCAGCATCAAAACAAGAAATGCTTAGGCGACTACTCTTGACCTTAAAATAAAAGACTATTTATAGGAAATAAATATATAAAAAAGGGGGAAAAAAGTAGATTTACCTAAGAATAAAATATCTATAAAATATATGTACAGTACAAATATACAATGTAAGGAAAATATAAGAAAATATAAGAAAATATAAGAAAATCAAACTAATATACAATATAAGGAAAATATAAGAAAACCCAGGTGTACAATATAGACAAATATAGAATATATATGGAATTTTGGTTGAGAGACCGTATCGCCTGCGGGAAGAAGCTCCTCCTCAGTCTCTCTGTGTTGGTCTTCAGGGAGCGGAATTGCTTTCCTGACCTCAACAGAGAGAACAGTCCATTGCCGGGGTGGCTGAGGTCCTTCACGATCTTCCTGGCCTTGGTCCAGCACCGCTTGTTATAGATTGAGTGCAGGTCAGGGAGCTCGGTGTGGATGATGCGCTCAGCTGATCGCACCCCCCTCTGTAGAGCTCGTCTGTCCTGCATGGTGCTGTCCCCGAACCAATCCTAGTTTTTAGGTCCATTGTACCTCAAGTTTTTAATATACCTACGTACCTCAAGGTATATTCAGTATTTCTGTTTAAGCAGGAATGTATCTGTTTAGCAGAAATGTACAATCAGTAGCAAATCTTTGACAGAGAAATGAAGACTTTTTAGTAGAGGCCCTAATTAATCACACTCCTCTTTATAATTCAACCTGGCAGATTTTTTGTACACCCTCCTTCTCAAAGCCTCTTCCTTAAGCTCCCACCACTCTATTTGTCTTCTCTCTCGAGCATAGGTCTATGTAAAGCAATAACAGTGCTGGTGAAAATTTTATTCAAATAAAAATAGTAATATTGAAATACATTGCAATTTAAATGTCATCATGTGGTTTCAGGATTCAGTTTCTCTAATTAGATTTAGTTTGATTTATTTCCTCAGAATTCTGACATAACGAATACAACACTGGTTCTGTTTCAAAGTTGGTTCTTGCCTTTAATTTCATTACAGGTATTGCATTTTTCAAGATGAACATATACACATGTGAACATAATCAATTCAATTCAATTAAATTTTATTTGTATTGCGCTTTTAACGATTGTCACTGTCGCAAAGCACCTTTACACAATCAAAAGACTTATTTAAGTTTGGATGAAATGTGAATGTGTATGAATCAAAAATGGTCAGATAGTCCCTGATGAGCAAGCTGAGGGCAACAGTGGCAAGGAAAAACTCCCTGAGATGGCAATAGAAAGAAACCTTGAAAGGAACTGGACTCAACAGGGAACCCATCCTCATTTGGGTGAGACAGAAAGCAGGAATTGATCTGCATTCATACTGTGTGTTAGGTGGCGGGCAGTTCAGTATAACAGTTGATGTTAATTGATGTTAATATGAAGTCCAGTTAGTTATTGGAGGCTCGGGTACACTTGTAGGAAATTCCACTCCTGAACTATCGAGCGACTGAAGTCAAGTCAAATCCTCAGAGAAACAGCTGTCAACATCAGCTGAGGCCAGAACCGTCTTCACGGCAGAGTGAAACCGTCCCCAGACACCAGATGCATCCCAAAGAGACCACACGGGGCATCCATGTGACGAGATCTCCAACCAGAAGCAGGGCACCAGGATGAGTCAGACAGGTCCAGAGGGCAGAGGGGGTCTGGATCACTGGCAGCTCAGGAACAACATGTGTAGCTTGACAGGGAGAGGTTATAGTGAGGACTCTCGCTGCTGCATTCTGAACTAACTAAAGCTTGTTTATGCACCTATTTGAACAACCAGACAATAAGGCGTTACAATAGTCCAACCTAGAAATGGTAAAAGCATGAACTAGTTTTTCTGCATCGTCTAGTGACAATATATTACTTAACTTGGCAATATTTCTGAGGAGAAAAAATGCTATCCTGGTGATATTATCTATATGAGCTTCAAATGAAAGACTGGAATCTATAATCACACCGAGGTCTTTTACTGTTGCATTAGATAGAACAGAAAGGCCATCTAAAGTTACAGTGTGATCTAAAATCTTGCTTCTAGCTGCATGCAAACCTATGACTAGAACTTCTGTCTTATCAGGATTAGCATCCAGTCTCTTATATCCTTTATGCATTGCTCAACTTTAGTAAGCTGTTTTTTCTCATCTGGTTTTGCTGAGATGTATAACTGTCTGTCGTCAGCATAACAATGAAAACTAATACCATGCTTAGGGATTATGTTGTCCAGAGGAAGCATGTAAAGGGAAAAAAGCAGTGGGCCTAAAACCGAACCCTGTAGAACCTGCACCTGTCAGTGGCCATCATTATTAATCAAGTTATTATTTGAAGAAAAATATGCTTGAGGTTTATTCAGTGTGATACTGCATGAGTGTCTTGGTGTCCTACCTTGATGAAATAGTTCATCCCAGCTACCGTCTGTGACTTGTAGGATTTAGCAGTGAAGATCTCAAATTTTCTTCCTGCTTTTTGCTCTGCATGAACCTTCATCTGCAAATTATTAATAATCAGCACTTGAACTTTTATCAAGAAATATTTTAAATGACTCACACACACAGCTATTCGTACTCATAACTCTTATGTGTAAAAGTCATGGTAATGACATTAAACATTTTACTGCCTGAAACAATCTTACTCTGGCAAATCATTAAACAATCAGATTTTTCCTGAACAAGTTGCAAGTGCAAAATACAGATTTACCCACTTTTAAAGACATGTCACATGTTATGTTTAACATTTTACTGTGTAGTAAAGGAGGTGGTGATGAAATACAATAATCTAAACTGTTTTAGCGGAATAACAAAAAATGTGGAGGAATAAAAAGAGACCAAGCTCATCACAGATCTGCTGAACCTCAGCATCGGCCTGTTCCAGCTCGAACAGCCCTCCACATAAAGAAATTATTACTGTAGCTGCAAGTAAATGTTATATTTTATTTTATTTTATTTTATTTTTTTTAACAAAAACTCCAAAGGTAGCAGACATAAACCAGATACATCTATTATAGTAACACTTACCAACGAAAAGCGAAATCTCAAAGTGCAAAGTTCCTGCATACATAGCAGAACATAATACAGAGACAGAAATACAGTACATATGACTTGGTGTACGCCCCGCCCATAAATAAACTAACCAAACAACAAGGCTACACCCCAGCCCTAATGCAAAAGGCCAATCATTAGGCTGCATTCTATAATATAGAATATATCTAAAATATATATCTATTTTTTAATTACTAAATTGTGTTGACATGTCACTTCTTACATACAACGTTATATACAATGTATACAACAATTTATAAGAAGTGAATACAAGAGAGAGTATGTCAAAACTATAACTTTAACAAATTATAATCACTGAACTACAATCACTCCTTCACCATCTGTAAGGTTTTATTATATGCTGGACACAACAAGCAATAATTCTTCTTCTTCTAAGTTATTTTTGAAACGTAACATTTCTGACACTCTTCTCTTTAGACCTAACAATTTAAGGACTTGGCCTGGTCTCAGAGAAAAAAGCAATTGCCATTAAACAACATTCTTTTTTATTTCAGATACAGAAATTCTATTGGAGCAGCCGATGATTCACTTTACTGTGTCTATATCTAGTCGAAGGCTTTGTAAAATTGACAGTGTTTTTAAAGCAGCAACCAATAATAATGAACTTTTTTGCTACATTTTTAGAGCTATCCATAACTCATGCATATGTACATCTAATCTGATATCTTAATTATTAATATGCAGATGTGTATCTTCCGTATCGAAAGACTGAAGGCACAGGCACATAATAAAGTGTCAGTAACATTTTTTTGGGGGGCTTCAAGTGACTCTCTACTATACATAAAGTGTCTGGGTGGAAGAAGAGATCAGCTTGGATGAACATTTGGACACATTGTTTGGACACTGACTTTCTTTTTTCACATCTTACTACATAAACATAGAGTGAGCACTGTATTAGCCTGAAAACACACACAGAGAAATAGTACATGCATGATGGATTGTATTTAATTAAGCTTCGAACATTGACTAGTTACTGCAGCGCTGGCAGATTTGAAGTCTTTTACTCTTTCCTAGTCAAATGTGGAGAGTGCTGTTTGGCTTCAAGACTGAGAGTGCTGTTTGGCTTCAAGGTCTGGGGAACTGGTTTTGAATGGAATCTATTGATAAGACGCAAGTTACTGGAGATGGCCTGCTGCGTTCTTCAGAGTTCAGGGCTCAGCCTCCTCAATTCAACAGTGCATTCACAGAGAAGATCATTATTAGTTCTGTAGCTACTGTAGCTTAATAGAACAGCATGTGTCATGAAGACACAGGAAAAGGGGACATCTTTTTTCATTTTGACACAAGCACATGGTTTTTGCTTAATTTCTGTTTTCAAATTGGATTTTTGTACATCTATTTCATGATAATGCCTGACTATTAATTGTCAATTACAGTGTATATTGTAGTAAATTCTGTTAGAATTTAAGGATGCATTGTTAGATATATATTAGAATTAGAATATAATTATATAATATATAATTAAGATATATATAATGATAAGGTTCTTATGCCTAAAACAACCATTTCATTGACTCCTTATGTGGTAACACTTTCTATAGCCCATATCCAGACAGATATACGGTGGAACCTTGGATTGCGAGTAACGTGGTTTACGAGTGTTCCGCAAACCGAGCAAAGATTTTTAATACATTTTTAATCGGAAACCGAGCAAGTATTACGAGGGCCGAGTATCATGTATCACGCATGCGACTCTTGTTTTGACACCGAGTGGCAAGTGATCACAACTGAGACAATGATTTTTCTCTCTCTTGCGCTGCGGGAATTATGGGTAATCGTCTCCCCTGCTGCTCTTAGTGCTCGTCTCTTACTGGTATAATCAACATCTCCCTCTCTCTTCTGTGCGCGCGCGCGTAATTTGACACTGTACCCCACACACACACACACACACTTTTCTCATGTGTGCTTTGTGGGGGCGTTGGGGCGTGGGTGCGTGTGTGCGCGCGCGCAATTTGACACCGACACTCACACAGATCTCCCCGGCTGCACATGATTCATTTACCCTGCGTTCACACCGAACGTGGCAAGAGCGTCAAAGTTCGCTCTCGCCGCCCTGCCGCCGACGCCTGTCGCCGCTCATCGCCGCTCTTCGCCGCTCTGACGTAGATCGAAAGCCTTTCTTGTATTTAAAAGGGCCGCAAAGCAATCAAGCTTGTTGATCTTGTGGTGACTGACCAAAATGTGGAAGAAAACAAGAAATTGATTGATAGAAAGAACTGTATTGTAGAAATAATAAATTATAAGGCATTTGTATGGTGTGGCTTCTGTTCATTGTGAATTGCTAGTCTAATTTAATATATATTTTTTATTATTATTATATTATATTTCGTATTATTATAACATTATTACAATCACTTACTAGACTTTGCCTTTAATTATAATAACATTCATTTGAATTACAAACTCTCCTAGGCTATTTAAAGTGCAAGTTTAATGCAACGACCATTTCGCTTGGGAACTAATGTAGCCGGAACAAAAGTTACAGGACAGCGTTCCGCGGAATCCTCTCAAGCGGAGGACCTCTACTTTTTTATTGGTTGCCGCTCAACCGCGTCATGGCTCATTACCATAAAGTTGAGCTGATTTCAACTCTCTTCGCCAGTCTCGCTGCTCTTACCGCGCCGCGCCGCCCTTCGCCGCTCTTCGCCGCCGGCTCCCATTGAAATGAATGACTTCCGGCCGTTTTGACGCTCTCGCTGCGTTCGGTGTGAACGCAGGTTTACACAGAAAACTCAGATCTGTCGAGATTCTTTTCAAAGGTAAGGTGCTGGTTCATTTGTTATTTTTTATTTTTTACTTTACAGCAGTGATTCCGTTAGTATCACGCGAGTATCTCTAGAGAGATTTATTTTTTTCCCCGTTAAAACAGTGTTTGCATTGTGTATGTTAGTTGTGAAACTTAAAAAGCGAGGTGGTGGAGGGAGAAGGAGTTTTACTGTTTAAGACGAGGTGAGGGGCTAATTCCACACACACACACACACACACACACACACACACACACACACACACACACACACACACACACATACAAATACATGGCGCCTGCACGCACAAACGGAAACACTTATCTCTCTGGATTTATTTTTACTTTTTTAATGTTAAGTGCAGGTTAATTTGTTTTATTTTTACTTTATATATTGTATTAATTATTTTTTCATGTATTTATTGTTTTGGGCTGTAGAACGAATAATTTGAGTTTTCATTATTTCTTATGGGAAAATTCTATTTGGTTTACGAGTGTTTTTGGAAAATGAGCCCACTTCCAGAACGAATTATGCTCGTAATCCAAGGTTCCACTGTACATCCAAACAACTTGTGTCTGCTGTAACCCTGTGGTTTAACTGGAAAATGCAACTGTATTTCCTATCATCTGTCTGCCTCCAAGTCACATCTGGCCAAAAGTTTAATTATGCTCCCTTTGCTGATAATAAACAGAGATTTTCAGATATCATGTGGGTGTGTGTATTTGTCAGTGTCTTCCGGTTAGTACATAATTTCTAAGAAAATTCTTAGAATTATGACATTTTCTCAGAATTTCTCCTTAAATTTAGGACTAAATCATTAAAGGTATTTGGCAACTTGAAAAATACAACAGTGCAGTAGTGGTGACTTGTGTCTGTCACAACCTTCCATCAGCAGAGTGATCATCAGCACAAACTAGTGTGACAGTTCATTTCATTTCCACTGGACGTTCATACTCTGCAGGCTTACAAAAGGGCATTTATGGGCATAGCGGGGTTCCCCGGTGTTGTTGGTGTAATTGATTGGAGGCACATCTGCATAATCGCACCATCAGAAAATGAAGATGTTTTTTGTCAACAGAAAGAGGTACCACAGCATCAATACACAACTTGTTTTCAGTGCAGATTACAAGGTCAACACAACACATGCCAGGATACTGTCCGAGAGTGGCCTGAAACAGCTTTTTGAAGGACATTATGTGCCAGTTAACTGTTATTTGTTCAGGGACAGTGGTTATCCATGCAAACCATGGCTCCTCACATCTTACTTCCACCCAGACCCAGGGCCATAGCTAAACTACAACAGGTACTAAACAGTAGACTACACATAGTGCAGTGTATGAAAATTAAATGTACTTACAAATGTGCTCGAATATACTGCAAACAAAAGAAGACTCTTTAATAAAACATCTCCACATTATTGTTGAGTATATTAGGACACCTTAAGTTATGATGTCTTTTGATATTTTCTTATTTTAGAGCCCACAAGAAAACACGTTCAGTAGTTGAGCGAGGTATTGGCCAGCTGAAGAGGAGGCTTCATGTGCTGCATGGAGAAATCCGCCTGTCACCTGCTCAGGTCTGCAAAGTCATTACGGCCTTTGCAGTGCTTTACAACATCTGCAAAGCGTGACAAATCACCAAACCCCTCGAAAGCAGCCATGGTAACGGTGATGAAGATGATAAAGACATTCAGTTTACCCAGGGGAGAGACATGTCCCAGAGCGGGCTTCATCACAGAGCTCAGTTTATAAATTTGGTAATATCCACGAACAGCTGGATCACTGAGCAGTGACAGGTATTTCCAAGTGTCCAAGTACATTAAATCCAGTTTCCGCTACCTGAGACAGTTGTTTAGCGGGTGGCCCTCCACCTAAAAACACAGTAGCTTAGGTGTATAGTTCTGTAGTCATATTCAATCAAGCCAGATATAGTAAGAAATTGCAATATCACTCATCTGTGCTTGAAGAATCTTGTTTGTGTGCTGCAAAACCCTCCTGGCTTGACACTGCTTTAGACATTCCTTGCTGGTGCACACATCCAGAAGGAAGGAGCAAATCACCTGCTGAGATATTTTCTCCCACGTCTGCCTCTTTCCTTGAGCTGTGACGCAACTAACTGAGCTAAAAGTAAACACTGCTCCTCTGTCCAATTTGGTTTTCTTGGTCTTTTACTTCCTTCCATCTCTCTTGGATTGTTGGCTACATACCGTCTGAAAGCAGACGGTCCTGCAATCATGAAAACTGGTAAAAGGCGAGACATTTTGCTCCAATCAATTTGAAATGGATTACAAGTAATAAAATCAATATGGTAAATAAATGTAAGAACTTGAATATAGTAACTGCTGTGTAAAAAATGGTTGCTTCTAAAGTAGACCTATTTTTAACATTTGGCTGTTTTAATTATGTTTAAGATATTTAGCCTACAACAGAAACTTTGCATAAAGTAGCCTGCATTCATGATTCTATAATTTATATACAAACATTATGATTTCATTGTCTATTCTATTATCATATATTTCTTTCTTTCTTTTTTTTAAAACAAAGAGTCCATTTTAAGATTTTAAGACTTTTACCGTTTTTTTTTTCTTCATCAACCAATCACAGTCCTTGAATTGCTGCGTCATCCCTAGAAATGGGGTCAACCATAATGTACCTCCTCACTAAGAAAAATGGTTTTCTATTTTCCTTACACAGGGTTGCTGTAAGAAATTTTCCCAGCTAGGACTTTTTAGGCTAAGATAGGAGATCCCTGAGAGAATTCTAAGAAGCTTTGTGAATTGGGGCCCAGATTTGTGAAGTGCACGACTAATGGTTCTGTGGACAAATTCTCCCACCTGAGCTGTGGATCTCTGCAGCTCCTCCAGAGTCAGCATACAGTAGACCTCTTTGACCTGCAAAATGTGGAAAAGTTCAAGGGTTATGAATATTTTTACAAGGAACTGCACACGGATTTAAGTACTTATTCTTTCAAGCGTGATCTCAGGAACAAGGAGTGGCATGTATTCGTTACCTAGAGGAATGTAGATCAAAGGATCGAAAAGGAGTGTTCTCAGGAGCAAGGAACACTGTGTATTTGCGATTGCATGTCGGTTTGGGTTAAACTGCAATATTTGTTTTTTTTATTTATTTTTTAGAATTGTGTAATCCCTGATCTAAAAAAGAAACGATCTACAGTACAGACCAAAAGTTTGGACACCCCTTCTTATTCTAAGAGTTTTCTTTATTGTGTTCTTTAGCCCAAACGCGTCTCTTCTGCTTGTTGCCTGTCCTTAGCAGTGGTTTCCTAGCAGATATTCTACCATGAAGGCCTGATTCACACAGTCTCCTCTTAACAGTTGTTCTAGAGACGTGTCTGCTGCTAGAACTCTGTGTGGCATTGACCTGCTCTCTGATCTGAGCTGCTGTTAACCTGCGATTTCTGAGGCTGGTGACTCGGATGAACTTATCCTCCGCAGCAGAGGCGACTCTCGGTTCTTCCTTTCCTGGGCCGGTCCGCATGTGAGCCAGTTTCTTTGTAGCGCTTGATGGTTTTCCCAATTTTTCGGACTGACTGAACTTCATTTCTTAAAGTAATGATGCCACTCGGTTTTCTTTACTTAGCTGCTTTTTTGAATGAGAAGGTGTGTCCAAACTTTTCTGTACTGTATTTCCTGTGCGATCCTCAGGAACAATGTATGTACGTTATGGTAGTGTATGGTATTGTGTGTATTCGCACATTTTGATAAAACAATTGTAAATTACAATGTTTTTACAATATTTTTAAAATATAATTTTATATATTATATAAACTAGAATAATTACATTAAAGCATTCAGTATCCGCCTAATTTGAGTAAGTAAACAAAATAAAATAAGCTTAAAGTGTCCATAATCAAACTGACCAGCTTGAGGTCTAAGCCTAACTTTGATACGGTTATGATTGATGTCGCCGGCCATCTGGTTTTGGACACGTCCTGTATTGGCCATTTTGTAACAGGGAGCGATGGAGCATATGTTCCCTGTGAGATGGTAAGTCTCTTCATTACTGAAGCTACCTTTTAGACCTAGGGAGCCACCCTCTCTCGCTGCTAGCAAACTGAGGGTGCTGGAAACTAGTTCTCCTAGTTCTCAGTGAGTGCTGATCCAACTGATGTCTGTACACCTAAGAACCTGCTCTACCTTGGTAATGTGCTGGAAATTAGATTAACTACTCTGAAGACTTTAAACACTATTATAAGAAGAGTAGAGGTTTATTTATACAGCGCCGGACATCTCTGTTACACACACACACACACACACACTGCAAAAGCAGGTGAGTCTGCATCTCACAGTGCCGTATATATTCTAAGGTATCAGGTCTTGGTGACATCTCATGAAACACAATGTTTAAGAAAACAACAGAGCTGTTCCCTCGGGTGCTGATAAGCAGGTGAGTTACATCTTCTGACACTGGGTTTCGTGGCCTTTACTCCCTGTACATCTTGTTCTTTCTTGCACGTTCACACATTCCCAGTCTGCAACTCTAACTGACCCATGATTATGTAGACTTTTAGTAAGACACAAATTTGATTAAAAGTTAACTTAGATCATATTTATAACAAAACGACCTATAGTATACATCATTCTTAACTCCTCCAAACTGTTTTCAGTTATGCAATCATACACTAAGGTACAGAAAAAATTATACTGTGTTTTTTGTGGGACACTGTTTCATCAAAGTTTTATTACCATGTTTTTTTTTGGGGGGGGGGGGGGGGGACCGGTACGTAAGCAAATCTCTTTTCTCGAGGATCATCTCTGTAATCATTTATATCAGACCGTTCGTTTTCCCTTTGCTAGGGATCAGTTCATTAAAATCCATCTGTACTTATTCAAGGAGGATTTTGTGGAAGAGGGTGAGAGCTCAGAGGGGTTTTAATGCCTCTCCCTACATTGTTAGTTGCGCAGATGACGCATCTCTCACAAACATTTTGGGAGTAAATAGTAAAGCCCTTAGTGACCCAATGTCTAGAGATACTGTTGTACATCCCTCCTTTTGAAACATGGTCTAGCCCGCATAGAAAGGAAAAAGCTTTTTAGGCAAACATGGCTTGTAATTGGACCCGTACTAAACCCCTTCCTGAAACCACATCCTGAAGAGGAAGTTTGGCCGGGCCTTGGCAGCTGCGTTTCCCTCTGAGACAGAATCAGCTTTGTTATTGTAAGCCTCACACTTACACATAGCAATAGTTTTGGGCAACAGGGTGGCATCTAGAAGGGCAGATATCATGGCATGGTGTCTGATGGGCTTATAAAAATCCCAGTCGAAAATCCCACCCCACGCATATCTACTGTCTGCTTATATGTTAGCAGTTTTACTATCAGCCAATTTACATGCCTCTGTGAGTGCAATAAGCTCAGCAGCTTGAAGTGAGAGATGTGTAGGATGTGCATGTAGGAACACAACAGAGCTGTTCCCTTGATCTGACCTTGTTTGTTGAAGTTGCTCGGTTTCATGAATGTGCACTGACCCTGTTTTTTTCCAAGTCTGACACTGAGCTCCCTGTGTGTGTGTGTGTGTGTGTGTGTGTGTGTGTGTGTGTGTGTGTGTGTGTGTGCACGCATAAAGCGCAAAGCAAGTGTCATTAGAGAGTCGTCTGGTGACAAAGTTCTACAAAGACCTGGTTCTCCTGCATATTGTTCCGTTTGAAGCAGATATCATTCGGTACTAGGGTTTGTGACTTGAGTTGGATGGACCAGGGGTGTAATAAAAGTGATCAAAGAGGTTTGACAACAATTGGAATATAATAACTGCTGGTGAGTGTTTGCATATCACACACACACACACACACACACACACACACACACACACACACACACACACACACACACATGGTCACAATGTTAAAATAAACAGTACACATGTGCATGGATGTCGACGATACAAGTGATGCACATGCACTGAGACTAAGCATGGGAGTCGATTACCCATAATCCAGCAGCATGCGAAAGAGCTCAGTTATGATCATGTGACGCTTGGCAGACGCATACCTCCAAGTCAAGCATCACGTTCCTGGCTTACATTCCCTCAGGCACAGCGTTCTGTTGCACAATACGCCACTGACTTTGATGCGCTGTCCTCCGAGTGTGTTACGCCGCCTCCAATGCTGCGTGAGCGAGCAGTTCGATAAGATGCTGTCGGCTGGCGCCATGTGGTTTATAGGAAACACGTGATAGTCTTCAGCCCTCCTGACTGAGTGGTAGTAGTAGCCTTAATGTGGGAGCCCCCTAGTGACGGGGAGGAATTGGACACGACTAAAATTGGGGAGAACATCGGGGAAAAATCCAAAAAAAAAGAAAAAAAAAGAAAAGTGGATTTTGTACTATGATGAACTCGAGTGAGTGTAAAATATTGTTTGTAACCCTAAAGATTGTTGTTTTGTTTCACCTTTCTTGCTTCCTCTATCCTGGTATACCTCTGTCACGACACACAAGCCGCCGCACAAGGACTGTACTGTCTTACTGAAGAAGTGTGTTGATTTCCTTGTAATTTCCTAAAGTTATGCTGCTCCACTATTCTAATGAACTGTATCTGTTCTTACTGCCCTTGCCATGGCGATCACTGTGCCCTCTTTGTAAGGCGCATAAATGACTGTTTTTGCCTGCTGAGACCTGACTAGACCTGCTGAATTGGACATGACTAAATTGAAAAATCCAAAAAATAAAAAAGAAAAAAGAAGGCTTGCCATTGTCAGAAGGATCAATGTCAGGCCTCCCATCAGGTCTGCCAAACCTCTGCTTTAGCTCCAAATCCAAGCGGATGAGCAATCCCTTACTCGGGTGGGGAATCATAGACTGATTCTGACTTTATAGATCAGGATCTTAACAATCAACTTGGAATGGAGTTCAAGCCACTCTCCTCCACAGTCGTGGCCGTGCATTGGATGGCCACCTACTTCATCGCATATCTTTTACGACTAATTCTGTGTTTGTTGTCCTTGTGAAGGGCTCTCATTCCTGGTAGTTTGTTCTTCTCACAGCCCAATCATCCTTCAGATGATGTGGCTAGCTTGACATAACACCACCTTGATTTGTCTAGTGGGAAAGTGCTTGCTTGGGCAGCGACTTGTCCGACCTCTTGCTTGTGCACCTTCGCTACCAGCCAGCGATTTAAGCCAGGTGTTCAGCAAGTTCATGCCATTTGGATTATGACAATATCTCCAACCAGATGCAGGGCACAGGATGAGTTAAACAGGTCCAGAGCGCTGAGGGGGTCTGGATCGCTGGCAGCTCAGAAGCGACATGTGTAGCCTTGTGGTATTGGCCATAGTCAACAGATTCCCTAAGATGCTGAACGTCTTCCCTTTCCCCAAGCTACCCTCAGCAATGGAAACAGGTCTGTCCGTGACTCAACACATTTTTATTTCCCGCATGGTCTCCTCCTTTCCGACCAAGGACCCCAATTTGCCGCTCTGTTCTCGTATGAGTTCTGTTGTCTCTTGTGGGTTTTGATCAGTCTTTCACCCAGAAACCAATGGCAAAACAGAGCAGATGAATCTGTAACTTGAAACTTTCGCCTTCTCTGTTCCTCTGAGCCATCATCCTCAAATTATCACTTACTACTCCTTGTCCTGTCATGGTCGTCACACTTGGAAGGAAACCAGAACTACTCTATTAAAACACTCAAAACCGTACTCCATATGGGCCAATCGCAAGCGGAGTTCTACACCACCATACCATGTTGGTCAAAAGGTCTGACAGTCTTTCCTGTCTCATTACTGCCCGAGACTGTAAATGACCATGGCTGCTTAGTCTGCTCTGACCCTGTTTTATGAATCTGCTCAGATTCACTACTATTTAACAGCAAAGCGATAATGAAAATCCTTATTGAGAAATACCCAACTACTGGCACAAGTTGGACACCATTGAGCATGTTGCTGCTCCAAATTAAGCATCAGCCTCAGCTTGGGTGCTCATGACAGAGTAACATACACTCCTGACACAGACAAAGAACTGACTGAATTCAACCAATATTCACACTGACATACCTGACATGACAAACATTTTTACAGATTGTATTTGACAAAGATTCATGTCTCCTGTGTTGTATATGACTGTACTCCTGTTTAAACCTAATTATGTTACTTTTGCAGACAGGACAGCAGTAGCAATATTTGATTTTAGGTTTCCCTACAGGAAAAGTGCATTGGAAGAAAGCAGGCTGCATGGCAAATTGTGAAAATGTGTGTATAATGAAGTGGTAGTAAACTCACTTTTGGGCTCTAACTGACTCCTACTATTTGTAAAGGATCTCGGTCGAAGCATTTCCGCACTTTGAAGTCTTTTTTTTTTCTTTCTTAGTCAAGTGTGGAGTGAGATGTTTGGCTTCATCTTCTGTAGAACTGGTTTTGAATGGAATCTATTGATGAGACACCAGAGGGACTGGAGACGGCCTGCTGAACGCTATAATTCAACCGTGTATTCACAGAGAAACGAAGTTCATTATCAGTTCCTGTAGCTTAATAGAATAACATTTATCATGAAGACACCGCAAATGGGGGCATCTTTTCTCATTTTCACACAGGCACATGGTTTTGTTTCATTTTGTTTCAGTTTCATTTTTCAAATTAGATTCTTGTACATCGATTCTATGCTAAAGACTGATTATTTATTCATTATTTATTCATTTTAGTGATAATCATAATGAATTCTGTTAGAATTCAAGGCAGCATTGTAAGGTTTTATAATATGATGAGAAGGTTTTTTGCCCATAAAACAACCCCTCATTGCGCTTCCCCACTTCTTCTGTGGTATCACTTCCTATAGCCCGTATCGAGACGAATATACATCTGAACAGCTCATTTTTGCTGTAACCCTTTTGTAACCCAAATGTATTTCCTATGATCCTTGTCTGATAAAAAAAAAAAAAAAATGAAGGAACAGCATTTTAAAAATGTACAGCTCCATCTGTTGAATTTTAAAATGAACTAAAATTTTTACCTGTTACCGTGAAGTGCGCAGAATAAAGTTGTGAGATCGCGTTTATTAAGTAGATTTT
Organism: Clarias macrocephalus; assembly: GCA_011419295.1. Lineage (NCBI taxonomy): Eukaryota > Metazoa > Chordata > Actinopteri > Siluriformes > Clariidae > Clarias > Clarias macrocephalus. The sequence goes on from JAAGKR010003885.1 coordinate 35,624, forward strand.
AACTGTACACACATATGTGCATATTAAAAAATGTACAGCGCCCTCTGTTGAATTTTGAGATGAACTAATTTCATGTTCCATTTTATAGGCATATTTTCTCTTCCTGTGGACCGATTGCGATGAAACAAAGCCTGTATGATACCGCAAGCTCGGCCAAATACACCTGTGAAAACCCATTGAAATTCGTTCAGTAGTTTTTACGTGATTCGTTCACAAACAACCAGACAAACAGACAAAAATTCCAAAAGGACATCTTGATGTGTATTATTATTCATCTTACGTCCCCCAAATTATTTCAATGACTCTCCATATTTACAGTTTTATTATATGTATACTGTAGATTTCTATAGGTGCCAGGTAACATTTTAATTTTCTTCATTATTTTTTATAAGTTAACAGACACATACCGGACACTTTTGTCATAGTAACACTTATCAGTAAAGAGCAAAATCTCAAACTACTGTCATATGGGATTGCAGTCATGGCATACAGTATGTGCAGAGGTAAAAACTTTAATAATAAGGGTGATTCTTCAGCTTGGGTGGCAAAGAGGCAGAAGTTGTTTTTAAAACAAAATGTATTGCTATGGATTTTAAATTATTTTAATATCCTATATCCATTAAAATAGAAGCTTAAGAACATTTTGGTTTTAATATAATTTTAATCAAACACTGGTGTCACAACCACTATGTCTATGATGTTACCAATATGTGAAGTAAAATTTTGGTTTGTTCCAAAATGACCAGATGTGTGACACACTCAAACACAAACACAGGTCTTAAGCACTATTCGGACGGGACTAGTTTTACTGGTGGACGTAAGAGAAATTTCAGTTTCACAGAGGTACTTTGTGATTTTAATCCCGTCCGAATCTGCCATGTCTGTCTTTTTCTCACACGACCTCTGTAAAAATTCCAGAGCAAATTACCAACTGTTTTTCAGCAAACCCGGCGGTCCTCTGAGAAATCTAATCCCGTCCGAATGCGAATGTCTGTGTTTGCCGAAAAGGTTTTTTTCCGAAACGCGTTTTCTTGTGTGTTTTGGTCACCGTGAACTACCGTACAATCTCTAGAGCGCCGGTATTCGGGTTTCTGCTTTCTACGCTCCAGTAGAAATCCTCATCCTCAACACGTGGTCTTGTGCAACGCCCACATGTAAAACACAGACACGCCCACCTCCGTAATAAACACGGAGATGTTAGTCCCGTCCGAATCCATACATGAAATGACAGACGTCGGCTGAAAAAAATTCAAACTCAAACGTCCCCCAGTAAAATTAGTCCCGTCCGAATAGTGCTTTATTATGCACCCCTTACTAATGAGATAACTGGGCTCAGGTGAGTGCACTTCTGCACATGAACCAAATCCCACACAAAACTATGTCTCGGTGTGCATGGCGCCCTCTAGGGGTTACTGCTGACAACTACAAACTTCCAGCCACACCAGTACATAGACAGTATATTGCCTAAAGTATTCACAATACCAGTTCCAATATGACTGCGCACCAGTGCACAAAGCAAGCTCCATAAAGATATGTATCAGTGAGTTTGGTGTGGAAGAACTTGACTGACCTGCACAAAGTCTCACTGACCTCAACCCGATAGAAGACCTTTGGGATGAATTAGAGCGGAGACTGCGAGACAGGCCTTCTGGTCCAACACCAGTGTCTGACCTCACGAATGTACTTCTGGAAGAACGGTCAAAAAATCCCATAACACACTCCTAAACCTTGCAAAAAGCCTTCCTAGAAGAGCTGAAGCTGTTAAGGGCCAACATCATATTAAACCCTATGGATTAAGGAATGGATGTTACTCAAGTTCATATGCATGTGAAGGCGGGTGAGCAAATACTTTTGGCAATACAGTGTATATACATGCACGCTGTGCGCCTGTGATGGGTGTGCGACCTTAATCTGTTGTCACTCCTTGCCAGTGTTGGGGGACGTTACTTTTTAAAGTAACTTATTCCATTACAAAATTACTGTCATTAAAAAGCAATCAGTTACATTACAGCATTATCGTCTGATAAAAGTAACTAGTTGGAGTACTGGGATTCATTTTCTCAACAGCAGCTCTGACATTCCTCTCGCATGGTTCACTTCATACCTCTCTGACCATTGTTATGCAGATGATACACAACTTTATATCTCCATGAAGCCAGACTCTCCTCTTCCACCCTCCTGTCTCACCAACTGATTATAAATGAAATAAACACTTGGTTGATTTTCTCAAATTTAACAGCATATTGGTTTCTGTAATGCACATTTAACTGGCATTTCACTAAAGCTCCTACATACACTTCAACATATCCAGAACTCAGCTGCCCATATTAAAACCCAAATACCTTTAGCGCATCACATTACCCCCATACTTTAACTACACCACTGGCTCCCCATCAAATACCGTATAGAGTTTTAAATTCTCTTCCTTACATTTAAAGCACTTTCTAATCCTGCTACCCCTTATTTATCTGAGCTCGTAAAGTTCTACACCCTCGTGCACTCGTCGCGCTTCTTCATCAAGGCTCCTTGTTATACCTCCTTCCTGCCTCCTGCCTGCCTGCCTGCCTGGCCACCATGAGATCTAAGAGCCTTCCGCCGTTCTGATCTCTGGAATTCTCTCAGTGAAAACATCTGTAAGATAGATGAATTGAGATTCAAATCTCAGTTTAAGACTTAATCTACATGATGAAAGGCTACACGCAAGTCTCCATTTAAATGACCATTTGAATTGCTATTTGCATCGCTAGATGATTTAGATTATGACACACTTGTCTTTTGTTTTATTTAATAGTATCACTTACTACTCAATCTTATCATTTATCTTTTCTTTGAATTGAAAGGCTACCTCACGTGAAAGGCGTCTATATGAATAAAATGCATTATTATTATTATTATTATTATTATTATTATTATTATTATTAACAACAAATATCCTGTTTACACATTTTCTGTTTTTTTTTATTTTTTCAGAATTCATGTAATTAACACGCTATTTTGGTTTGAGGAATAATGGCACTGTTATACTTTCATGAGCCTCTTCCCAAAAATGTAAAATAAAAGGCATTAAAATGTGTAAAATGTGTCACTGGAACAACTCTGAGCAATATATAAAAAAAAAGGAATAAATAATAATAAAAAAAAAGAAATAATAATGATGATGATAATGAAATTTTAAAGAAGATTAAACCACTAAATTCTACAGTTTCAAACGCTGCAGGAAAAATAGCAAAACTTTTATTATTATGGATTGTTTTTCCTATTCGACCTTCATCAGGACACTGACCAGAGCAGCTACTCAGCAAATTCCCCAGTTTTGACTTATCACTTCGAGTATTGAATTAACACTCAGCAGTGTTTATATAAGTCAAGCTGAACTCAAATAAACTATGGAATTTTAAATGAACACTGGTGATTTTACCGTGTAGTAAAGGACGTGCTGATAAAATTGAATGATCTAAACAGTTTGAGCAGAAAAACAAGAAATGTGGAGGAATAAAAACAAACTCTACCGACCTCATCACAGATCTGCTGACCCTCAGCAGTGGCGTCTTTCAGCTCAGACAGCCCTCCACATTTATGCATCATTATTGTCGCTGCAAGTGAATATTTTTATTTATTTATTTATTTATTTATTTTTATTTATTTATTTTTTATTATTTTAACAAAAACATCAAAGTTAACTTATGCAAACCGGACACTTCTATTATAGTAACACTTATCAGCAAAGAGCGACTCAAACTACATACTTCTTGCACAAAGAAGAAGATCAAACAGAGCCACAAATACAGTACATATGATCCGGAACAGTCAATCACCAGGCTGTGTCCCAACCCTAATATGTGTTTTGGCCTTGTCTGTAATTTCGGGGGTTTTTAGTAACTAAATCTTACAGACTTAAATAATTCAGATTTAGTTTAAAAAATATTATTTTTAAATGTATTTAAGCTGAATGCACCCTTGGGGTGAACAGATAACATAGAGTAAAAGGGAAAAGTCTTATGGTAACGCAGTCTCTCAACAGGTTCAGGGTATTAAATTAAGTCTCTCTCTCGCTCTAACCAGCTCTGTATTTGGTTTTAAACCTGTTAAATCTTTAACCATGTTTTAGTGAAAGGCAAATCATGCATTTATGCATAACAGTCTGTTCTGACTGTTCTGCAGCTGATAGCATTAGCTTGCTAAGCTAAACACACTTTAATGAAAATGGCTAAAGCTAAACATTAACATATGGCTGTATTTCTAGATTGCAACACCTCAACACACAACCAATGTCTTTTGACAATTACATTTCAAGGAAAAAACACGTCAAGCCTATTTCGAGGACACGCGGGATAAAGTTAAGATAAGGCAAATATGGTCATATTTTTGCAAAAGAATTGCTGAAATTAAATGTTTTTTTTTTTTTTTCGGATACCAGGAATGTCAACTACTTTTCTGTTCATGGCGTTAAATTATTGTAGTTGGGTTAGGTAGTATGTAAATCTGTTGATTTTTTTTATATGTTTTTAATTTTGTTCATGAATACTTTTAATATATTATTTATGTAAAAAATAATAATAATTTAGGCACTAGAACAGCTTTCATAAAATTGATGACTTTTAGAAATTGCGTTTAAGGTTGCAAAGTGCGTGCCAAGTGGGAGGAGCTAGAAAGAGTTTTAAATTATATCTTTATTTATCACATACACGTTACTACACAGTAAAATTCTTTCTTTGCGTATCCCAGCGTAACTGGGGTCAGAGTGCAGGGTCAGTCATGATACAGCACCCCTGGAGCAGATAAGCTTAAGGGCCTTGCTAAATGGCCCAACAAAGGCAACCTGGTGGAGCCGAGTCAAACTGTCAACCTTCTGATCAATAACTCTTAACCCTCTGAGCTACCACTGACCCAGAGAGGGAGAGAAAGAGAGAGAATGAACGGAATAATTAAAATTCTGTTCAACTCAAATGATTAGATTATAATTTTTATGTTAAAACTAAACACTTAGGAAACGAGGTTTAATGCATAAAAAGCAAAAGAAAGAAAAATATAAAACAGCACAAGAGTTATTATTACTACCAGCTCGACAGTGAAAGACCTGGGCGTTATATTAGACAGTAACTTGTCCTTTCAAAATCAATATTTCCAATATTACAAAAACAGCTTTCTTCCACCTTAGAAACATTGCCAGGTTTAGGAACATTTTTATTTGTTTCTGATGCAAAAAAGCTGGTTCACACATTCATGACCTCCAGACTGGATTATTGTAATGCATTACTAGGTTGTCCTGCATCCTCAATAAACAAGCTTCAGTTAGTCCAAAATGCAGCCGCCAGGGTTTATCAATATGATCATATAACCCCAATATTATCATCCCTGCACTGGCTACCTGTTCAGTTTAGAATTAATTACAAACTAGCATTACTTATGTACAAGGCTCTATATGGTTTAGCTCCCACATATCTAGCCGGTCTTCTGATACGTTACAATCCAACACGCTCCTGTAGATCACAAAACTCTGGACTTCTGGTAGTTCCCAGAATATCAAAACCTACAAAAGTGGGTAGGGAGTTTTCATATTTAGCTCCTAAGCTTTGGAATAACCTTCCTGACAGTGTTCGGGGCTCAGACGCTGTTTCCCAGTTTAAAAGTAGACTCAAGACGCTTCTCTTTAATCTGGCGTACACGTACGTAATTCATCCCATTACCTCGTACTCCAGTACATCTATCCTGAATGGCAACTACGCTAATTCTTTCCCACCTGCTCTTTTTTTTTCTACCCATCTCAAGGCATCTGGAGATTGTGCCAGCGTCAGTAGACAGAGGCGAATCCTGCGAGGACCCAGAGGCATCCAGAGAAGGACCAGTTCCAGCTGGATTCTGCTTCATGATGGTTTGGAGCTACACATGCTGATCCAGACCCCCATCTGCCCTCTGCACCTGCTGACTCGTCCCTGTGCTGAACTGGACTTCATGTTAACTTAAATAACTTCCATTATACTGAACTTCCAGCTGCATAACACACACAATGTTATATAATTCCTGTTATCCGTTACCACCCAAATGAGGATGGGTTCCCTGTTGAGTCTGGTTCCTCTCAAGGTTTCTTCCTACTGAAGGAAATATTATTAACTAGACACATTTTTCTCACTCATACACACTTCCATAAATTTTCTTTTCGTTTTGTGAAGCTGCTTTGAGACAATGACCATTGTTAAAAGTGCTATAGAAATAAAATTGAGTTGAATTGAAAACAGGAAATTGGTATAATAATGGAGCAAAAGTCATTAATAAAATAATAAGTCAGCATAAATTCCGAATCATAAAACCATTATACCATTAACAAGTCCCGTTACAGGAGAACGTCCGAGGTCTGATCAAAGTGAGACTTATACACCTTATACCCCCCCCCCCCCCCCCCCGTATTCATTGAAACCGTGAGGCCGACTCATTTCTCCAGCATGCACGCACACACACACACACACACACACACACACACACACAATATACTGGACTTTTTATATATTCACTTACATATTGGAAATATTGTATATAATTGTAAATATTGGTATTTGGTGCACTCCAGTGTCTATTTTTTGTACAATACATATGAGCTACAATTTGTCCCCATCTATGAATGTTCATAGAAACGAATAGTCAGAATATGTCTTTAACTTCCTCCCACCTTTGGCTATGCAAAATTTTTTTTTACAAAAAACACTAAAGTGTTATTATTCATCAGTAACATTTTATTGACTCAAGAAGCAGCTCATTTCTTGTCAGTTCAGGAATCAATACAGAATAAACTCAACTTTAATCTGGTGACATAACAAAGGAAATACAAACTCAAGCACACTTCCTGTTTACTGTGAGTGTTCGTGCTGTTTCAATTCTGTTTCCCACTCAGTGGAATACGTGTTCAGAAGTATTCGATGAAGTCCTGATGGGCTTTGGGATACTGTAGATCAGTAAGTTCCAGGTCTCCTCCATAGCAAGGCAACTTCTGATAGACACGCAGGTGAAGAAATTCCTCACCACCCACATGCACCTGTCAGTGGCCATCAGATACAAGTTAGTATTTGAAGAAAACGAGGCTTGAGGTTTATTCAGTGTGAGACTGCGTGAGTGTCTTGGTGTCATACCTTGATGAAATAGTTCCTCCCAGCTACCAACTGTGTCCTGAAGGATTTAGCAGCAAAGATTTCAAATGTTCTTCCTGCTTTTTGCTCTGCGTGAACCTTCATCTGCAAATGATTAATAATCAGCACTTTTAACTTTAAACAAAAAATATTTTTCAATGACTCACACACACAGCTGTTCTTACTCATAACTGTCACATGCAGAAGTCATGGTAACTTCAATGACACACATTACAGCCTGAAACAACCCGACTCCGAGAAATACACCATCAGGTTTTTTACACCATTAGGTTTTATCCTGAAACAGTGCATGTGCAAATACAAACTTGTTAAGTTTATAACAATGTACCAAACTATAGTGACTGAACTACAGTCGCTCCTTCTCCAGCCTTTTTTTTTTTCTTTTAAAATTAATGTCACAAAAAGCAGTTTGTTGTCTTAATGAGAAACACAAACTCCTCTGTTCTGAAGACTTTACCGTATAAGTGAAACTTATTGACGGTGTGAGGGTTCACCTCTAGAGGCCACTGTTTTGAGTTAGTTTGTTTTGTAGTTTTTGTTTGTAGACTCAGTTTCCCAGAAGGCACCTCGGTCAGGTGATGAGAGTGCTCACCTGAACCGAGGTAGCTCATTAGACATTCTATAAATAGCTGTTTGTTCTGGGAAACTGGGTCGAGCATTATTATTGCCATGTGGGCTTTCCTTTCCTTGCCTTTGGTTTGGTTATGTTCTGTTTTAGTTAAGTTGGCATATGTTTTATGGAGCTGTCTTTGTTAACTGTGTTAGTTTGTTCGGTTTCCCCTGTTGAATGTTTAGTTCTTAGTCTGTTTTACTACTAACATGGTGATACTAACCTGCCTAGTTCTGAGTCTGTTTAGTCTCCACGTCTGCTTAGATCTTAGTCTGTTTAGTTACTAACTTGTTTAGCCACTAACCGGCCTAGTTATTAGTCTGTCCCCTACCTAGTCTGCTGTCAACCCAGTCTGTTCATCCCTTAGATCTTTGGCTACTAGTCTGTTAGCAACTAGTCTGATTAGCTACCATCTGGCTTAGCAGCTAGTGTGCATAACAGCCAGTAGGTCTCTGTTCAATGTTAGTCCTCTTGGCTGTTTTGTATATTAGTCTGTCCAAGTTGTTATTTTGTTAATGTTTTTGAGTTTGTCATGCTCCCATGAGAAAGCCAACATACTTTGTTAAAGTTCTGGGTTGTTTGAATAAAAAGGACACTTTATGTTTCACACCATCCTCTGCGTCTACGCCTGCCCAACTTTGCCCACAGCAACTCCATCAAGCCAGTAACACCTTATTTGTGTTAGAGACACTCCTTTCAAAAATATGAAATAAATGCTTTTTAAATAAAAAAAACTTTTAAGGTGCATTCAAAATGTGAGAAAATTCAAAAAGCTTGTCTCTGGGATAAACCATGGGAACATGTGATCACATGATGGTTCGATTTGAAAGAAGATTAAAACACTAAGTTTGGTTAAGTTTGGAACTTTGTAGCAAAAAATTGCGAAACCTTTATTATTATTGATTGTTTTTCCTGTTTACACAAGACACAGACCAGAGCAGCTACTCAGCAAATTCCTCAGTGTTGGATTAACACTTCAAGTATTAAGATAAGACATGAGATGTGCCTTTATTCATCCCACAGAATTAACACCCAGCAGTGTTGATACATTGTATAAGTCCAGTTGGACACTGAAATGTTGAATCAAAACTGGGGATTTTACTGAGTAGTAAGACATTGTGACCAAATACAACGATCTAAACTGTTTTAGCAGAAAAACAAGAAATGTGGAGGAATAAAACACACAAACTCTACTAACCTCATCACAGATCTGCTGCACCTCAGCATTGGCCTCTGCCAGCTCGGACAGTCCTCCACATTTACGCATCGTTATTGCAGCTGCAGGTAAACGTTTAACGTTATTTATTATTACACTTTTTTTTTTAAACAAAAACTTCTAAATTAACCGACGCAAACCGGACACTTCTATTCTTGTAACACTTGCCAGTAAAGAGCGAAGTCTCAAACTACAAACGTCCTGGACGCACAGCAGAAAAGAAAACGGACCCACTAATGCAGTACACAGGACTCGGAATAAGCCCCGCCCATAAACAGCGCAACATCCCGCCCCTAACGCGAACAGCCAATCATTAGGCTGCTTTCGGTAATACAACGTACCCTGTAAATCTAATATACAGAGTCAGCCAAAAATGTATAAAACCCTTCAGGAAAGGATAAATAAATTAGCAATAAACTTATTTTAAATGAAAATATGTATACAACGCTTTCTTTTTCTGAAGTGTGCATACATTTTTTTCCTTTGGCTGACTCAATAAATCTAAAATAAAAGAATATATATATTTTACATTTTATTTAAGCTGAACAAATAGTATAGAGCAGAAAGGAATATTATTATTATTATCGTGTCACAGTTTATTCAAATAAAAATTTCCACAAAATTCTCCCTCATACACACGTTTAAACCAGACAGCATGCAACCACTTTTTATTTTTATTTTTTGCTTACAGGTGTTTATAGACATATAGACATAAAGAGATGTGGGCAAAAGTGAATAAAAGTTGATTTTCCCCTTGCTAAATCTTACTCAAATAAAAGCAGAACTCTCTCTAATCAGCTCTGCATTTGGTTTCAAACCCATGATAAATTCTGAGGCGTGTCTCTAATGAAAGGCAAGTCATGCAATTACGCATAATACTCAGCAGGTATCATAATACTTCAGATACTACACACCGCTTTGTTTATGTAACGTGACGCCATGCAGAAATGTAATGTAATGTCTTTAACTACCTCCCACCTCTGGCTATGCAAAATAATAATAATAATAATAATAATAATAATAATAATAATAATAAATCTACAAAAAACACCAAGAGTAAATTTCTGATATTCATCAGTAACATTTTATTGCATACACTGCATATCATACTGTGCATGACTTTGTACAGTATGTGAAAAAAAATTTTTGACTTTGAATTTGACTCAAAAAGCAAACTCAATTTTAATCAGGTGGCATCCTAAATGTAATACACATTCAAACACACTTCCTGTTTTTGAGTGTTAGTGTTGTTTCACTTCTGTTTCTTTCTTAATGGAATACATGTTCAGAAGTATTCGATGGGGTCCTGATGGGCTTTGGGTATCTGTACTCCATCAAGCTCCAGGTCTCCTCCATAGCAAGGAAGCTTCTGATAGACACGCAGGTGAACACATTCCTCACCACCCACATGCACCTGTCAGTGGCCATGAGATACAGGTTATTAATTAAAGAAAAAGAGGCTTGAGGTTTATTCAGTGTGAGACTGCATGAGTGTCTTGGTGTCCTACCTTGATGAAATAGTTCGTCCCAGCTACCACCTGTGACTTGTAGGATTTAGCAGTGAAGATGTCAAATGTCCTTCCTGCTTTTTGCTCTGCGTGAACCTTCATCTGCAAATGATTAATAATCAGCACTTTTACTTTTAAAAAGAAATATTTCCCCACGACTTACATAACTGTTCTTACTCATAACTGTCACATGTAGACGTCCTGGTAATATCAATAACACAAATACTTGTCTGAAACTGTCTGAAACAACCCTACACAAAATACACCAGCAGGTTTTATACACAATCTGTTAATTTTTTCCCCAAATACAGACTTCCATATTGCTTGTTTTATTTATAAGAATACAAGACAGAGTACGCCTGAAACTATAACTATAACGACTGGACTACAGTCGCTCCTAAACCAGGCCTTTTATTTTCTTTTAAAGGCTAATGTGACAAAAAAGCAGTTTGTTGTGTTAATGAGAAACCATAAAGCACAAACTCTTCTGTTCTGACAACTTTACTGTACGGGGAAAATATGTATTAATTGTTACAGAACACTGACACTGTACTGGAGACTGTTTTTGGAGACTCCTTTCAAAAATGTGAAATAAAAGGCTTAATTTAAAACCTTTAAAGTGCATCCAAAATGCGTCACATGTTTCCCTGGAATAAACTATGGAAGCACTGCATGATTCTGACATTTAAAAGAACATTGAAACACTAAGCGGGGTGAAGTTTGAAACTTGAGCACAACAGAGCATTGATTGTTTTTGCTGTTCGAGCTTCATCAGGACACTGACCAGAGCAGCTACTCAGCAAATTCCAAATGACCAGTGTTGCATTAACACTTCGAGTATTGAATTAACACCCAGCAGTGTTTGTACACAGTCCAGTTGGACAATGAAATGTTAAATGAACACTGGTGATTTTATTAAGGAATAAGATGTTGTGACCAAACACGACGATCCAAACTGTTTTAGCAGAACAAGGAATGTGGAAAAACAAAAACAAACTCTACCAACCTTATCACAGATCTGCTGAACCTCAGCGTCGGCCGCTTGCAGCTCGGACAGACCTCCACATCTATTCATAGTTACTGTTTCTGCAAGTAAACGTTGTATTACTGAAACGTAACATTATTTATTACTTAAAAAAAACTTCAAAGTTAACATACGCAGCCCGAACTCCTCTATTATAGTAACACTTACCGTCCAAAAGCGAGGTCTCACACCCAAAGGTCAACCAGACCCAAAACTACTGTACATATGACTCGGGATAAGCCCCGCCCACAAATAGAACAGCCAATCACAGAGCAACATCCCGCCCCTAACGCGGACGGCCAATAATTAAACTGCGTCCTATAATACAAATATACTCAGGAAAAGAAAAATAGTATGATGTATATTAAATATATATATATTTTATATAGAATATAACGGATTGCAAAACATTCAGTATTAAAATATTTATACAACGTTTTCCTTTCCTGGAGTGTGTGTATAGATTTTTCATTTCATTTCAATTTCTCGTTTCAAAATAATATACAGCAAAAAAAAAAAAAGAATATGGTAACACAGTCTCACAACACATTTAATTTATTCAATTCAATTTCCACAAAATTCTCCCTCATACACACATTTAAACCAGAGAACATGCAACCAGTCTTTATTATTGCTTTTTATTTTCTTACAGACATATAGACACAAAGAGGTGGGCAAAAGTGAAAGAAGTTGATATTCTCTGTGCTAAATATTACTCAAGTAAAAGCAGATCTCTCTCTCTCTCTCTCTCTCTCTCTCTCTCTCTCTCTCTAATCAGCTCTGCATTTGGTTTCAAAGCCATGTTAAATTCTGAGGCGTGTCTCTAATGAAAGTCACGCCATGGAATTAAGCACAAGTGTCAGCAGTTGGTGAAAATCCTGCTTTAAATACTACAGACCACTGTGGTTATGTAACTTGATGCCATGCAGATATGTAGTTATATTTGATTCAAATGTACAGATATTTAATGCTTTTTGGGAAGTAAAAAGTACGCATTAATTAAACTAAACCCCCCGCCCCCCAAAAAAAAATAAAATTAAAAAAAAATTATATACGTTGCCTGTAAAAACATTCAACAAAAACATCATGAGCAAATTAGACATTAACACTACCATTTTATTAACTGAAGAAGCAGTTCATTTATTGTCAGTTCAGGAATCAATACAGAATAAACACAACTTTAAATGAGACATCACACATGTAAAACCATCTGAAACAAACTTCTTGTTTGTGAGTGTTAGTGCCGTTTCACTTCTGTTTTTTTCTCTATGGAATACATGTTTAGAAGTATTCAATGGGGTCCTGATGGGCTTTAGGTGTCTGGATTCCATGAAGTTCCAGTTTTCCTCCAGCATGTGGCAGCATCTTATATACACGCAGGTGAACAAATTCCTCTCCACCCACATGGACCTGTAAAACACACACATATATGCATTTACCTCTATTGAGAGGCATTCCATACAAGGATTGCACAATTCCACAGAAAGATTGTGTGTGTGCGTGTGCGTGTGGGGGTGGGGTGGGGGAGATGGTGTCCCACCTTGATGAAATAGTTCGTCCCCGCCACCTGCTGGGACTTGTACATTTTAGCAGTGAAGACGTCAAACTTTTTCCCAGCTTTTTCCTCCGCATGAGGTTTCATCTGTGATTTCGAAAGCAGTCATTAGTAATCAGGAATCCCGTGACTTTACTTATGATCAATACATGACTTCTAATAACCTTTTATTGACTGACAAAATTACACAAGCACTCATGACTTAGTAGAAATCATTAGTTAGTGAAAATGTTAGTTTCAACTACCAGAAATCCTGCTTAAATTGAAATTTACCAGACAGTTTTTTTAAAAATGTTTTTTCAACTGTGGTTCTGTTTTATTACTTTGTATTACTTAATTTGTAGGTTATTTGTTTAGAATTACTTACATACAGTTTATGTTAAATACACCAAGTAAGATATTTCTTAAGCCCAGAACTACTTAACAATTGAGCAAGTCTTGAACTTTTTTTTTTTTTTTTTTTTTGCAAATTCATCATGATGAGGTCGTCACTGATATAAATGGTACTTTCTGCTACACAATATACACCCCAGGTAAAAACGGTGTGCTGTTTTCAGAGCCAAAACGTGGAAAAAATACTAACTGATAAAAACTAGACCAACTTTATCTGAAGTTCTAAGTTTATTTATCAGTGCGCATTGATATGCATGTTTTGAGGCTCAAGTGCTCTAAATATGTACAGTATTAATTATGTATGTAATGTAAAGTGGGGAGAAAAGAGGAAAGATTATTTAGCACAATATGCGTAAATAAAAGATGTAGGAATATATTAAGTGAGTTAAATATGTATGCGTGTGAAGCCCAGACCCTGACTGTAAACACTGCATCAGTTCTTGTCACTTAAGAAGAACATCATGCATTTATTTTCTAGAAAAGTCCATCCAACAAACTCCACAAACACACCAACCTCATCACAGATCTGCTGCACTTCCTCAGTCGCATCCTTCGCCTCGGTGGTCCCTCCGCACAACAAAGGCATTTCGTCTGGGAGCAAAATGAAAGAAATTCAACTAGTGTTTAATCTAAGTTTCTTAAGGCTTCTTTGAAGTAACCAGACACGCTGAATAATCACAAACTGCCACTCCTAAAATCATCTGACAGGAAATACGTAGCGAACAAAACCGCACACTTCCGTGTTTATTACCAAATGCGGAAGTACACACACTTAAACAGCCAACCAGGAGGCTGGGTCCCGCCTCCAAAGAGACCGTCCAGCCAATCATGACGCATAACGAATATCCAATAACAACGACGTACAGAATCCTTAAAGTGCAAAAGACTAACAAACAGGAGAACCGAAAAAAGCCTCAATTCAATAAAATGCAGCAATTTCAACTTAAACCACACACAACACTAACATTTACAAAAAAAAAAAAAAAAAACAGATTCATGAACTGTGTCTCAGTCTAATGCACATTTTAAAGCAACAAAAGAGTCACTTCATATGACTATAATAATTAGCACAGCTACAGCCAGAAGCCACCTGGAGCTGGTATATGAAATCTTTTAGTTAACTCAAGAATAGTTAGAAAAGAAGCAACCAAAAAGTACATTTTGAGGTCAATATGAAATTAGCAAAGTCAGAGGGGGAAGGAAGAAAAGCAAAACAACAGTGGCGACAGAGGTGACATGAACCAAAAGCGAGACATTTGCATTTAATACAGGACAATGTAGATGTGATGAGGGGAAAATCGAAAAAGATGAAGTATTTATAGCAGGTAAACACCCTACGGAACTCTGTGAGGATTGCCATGAAACTGAGACTGTGCTCTCGTGCAGGACATTTATATTCAGGAGAAGCTGTAGAGCTCATGTCACAGCTCGAAGAGTCTTTTAGATTGGAGAGTCGAAAAGACTCAAGGAATGAAGCTTTTCATGTTTTTTTTTTGTTTTGTTTTGTTTTGTTTTGAGGGGTTGTGTGAAGGAAGTCTAGACTAAAGGCGCAGAGCAGTACTAAGAAAGAACATGTAGAGAAGGTAGAATGTTTGGAAGTGCCGGATGAAAACAGACAAGGGTTCGAGACAGAACAAGACAAGACAAGATCAGAAAATCAAACATTTAACATATTTTTAAGATGGGGTGATCTGGAAAATCAGCTTTACGATGAGGGAGAGTGAGGACTACAGTTGACATCAATGCAAACAACTGGATTCCAACCGAACAGCAAAACAAAATAAACACAACTAAAATGCATTAACTCAAACTACTAAACTAACATTTACTAAAACACAAAACCATTAACTGTGTCTCAGTCTAAGGCACATTTGAATTCAATTCAAATTAAAATTTTATTTGTCACATACAGTACAGACCAAAAGTTTGGACATACCTTCTCTTTCAAAGAGGTTGAATTTGTATTATGGCAAGAAAAAAGCAGCTAAGTGAAGAAAAACGAGTGGCATCATTACTTTAAGAAATGAAGTTCAGTCAGTCCGAAAAATTGGGAAAACTTTGAAAGTGTCCCCAAGTGCCGTCACAAAAATCATCAAGCGCTACAAAGAAACTGGCTCACATGCGGACCGGCCCAGGAAAGGATGACCGAGAGTCGCCTCTGCTGCGGAGGATAAGTTCATCCGAGTCACCAGCCTCAGAAATCGCAGGTTAACAGCAGCTCAGATCAGAGAGCAGGTCAATGCCACACAGAGTTCTAGCAGCAGACACGTCTCTAGAACAACTGTTAAGAGGAGACTGTGTGAATCAGGCCTTCATGGTAGAAGATCTGCTAGGAAACCACTGCTAAGGCCACGCAACAAGCAGAAGAGACGCGTTTGGGCTGAAGAACAGGTGTGTCCAAACTTTTGGTCTGTACTGTACACAGTCATACACAGTATGATATGCAGTGAAATGCTTGATTGATGGGTGGGGAGAACAAACGCGCTAAACTCACAAGAACGATGGAGACGGACAAAACAGATGGCAGTGACGCAAACCCCTGGCCATTATCACAGCCACTACTGTGTTGTATACCACATTATGTACATTATGTTGCCCTTTTAAAAGTTGCGCAGTTTGTGCGCTGCGGAGGTGTGTGTGTGTGTGTGTGTGTGTGTGAGAAGGAGTGAACGGAATAGGAGCTCAGGTGTGCTGCTCACACGTCCCCGAAACGCTCTGTTCTTTTATGCTTTTCTTTACTTTCACTTTATGTGTTGTATTATAATTTAGTGGCGCTGAAAGAGGCCGATAAAGGTTTTGTACTGAACGTTATTCTCGGCTCTGAGCTCTTTTTTCCCCTCGACTATCCGGCGCAAAGCGTCACACCATATTTAAGCGACCAATTAACAACAGCTAGTTTGAGATTCATATCCGCTTGTCTTTTTCGAACTACGCTAGAATCCCCCATCCCACCCCCGCTGTTAAAAAAAATAACCCGGTAACTTTTACTCTGAGTAAATTTTTTATCAGGTACTTTTTACTTTTACTCGAGTAGATTTTTATAATGATAACTTCACTTGTACTTCAGTAAAATTCACTGAAGTAACAATACTTGTACTTGAGTACAAAAGTTTATTACTTTTTCCACCTTTGCATAAGACACACTATAACTATAAAGTGCCTGTGCTCTTCTCACGGGAATAACTCAGTCATAGGGTTGACAGTTTTCATTAAGAAAAAAAAAAACTTAACGCAACTGTCTGACCAACAAACAAAAAGACCAACCGGTCCATAAATAACATCTGTTTCAGGATTTGAGGGCTTTCTTGTTTTTATTTCTTATTGGCAACCAGTTCTAGTTAGCTGTGATAGTTATGCAGTAAATATGTAAAAAAAAAAAATTATAAATAAAATAAATAAATATATTATACAAATAAAATAAAATAATTAATTGTACCTAACATCAGCAATATGATGGACAACAGGATATTATGCAACCGGGGAAATGTGATATATAGTTGGTATAGAAAAGAATCACACCCCTTTAAAATAATCACATTTTGATGCTTTGCAGCCTGAAATGAAGACAGAAACAGTTTTTGTTTCATCCAGTTGTGTTTACTCAGTTCAACTTAGTAACCTAGTAACCAAGGGTAATGCAACATGAAGCAAAAGATCTCTGTGATAAAGTGCATAAATCAGGATAGGGACAAAAAATGATTTTATCACAACCTAGAAACACAGTCAAGACTCTTATCAAGAAGTGGAGAGAATCGGGACCGTCCTGGATCAGGATGTAATTCTTTTCTATATTCATGGTTTAAAACTGAGACGGCGAGTTCGATTCCCGGCTGATGCTACGGTACAGCTGATCCGGGGCTGATCCGGGGCTGATCCGGGCCTGATCTGTGAGCTCACACAAGCGGAAGGAGCGGATAGTGCTGTCCTCCGAGGAAACTAGTCCTCGGCCCTTCCGACTGAGTGCTAGTAGCCTTAATGTGAAATAAAAAATAAACATAAAACCTAGACATGTGGCATCAAAAATGATTGCAATAGTTTCAACAAAAGTCTTTATTAGCTAACAACTTAATTAACTAGCAGTTAAAGCGAAATGAATTAAAGCGAAATGGGAGGATTAAATGGAAATGGTGTTTGCAAACGTGTATTGGTACTGGGCAATAGACAAAGTTCAATATGTGCTCGGCTTACTCTTATGCAATGTAAAGTTACAGTTGTACAGAGCTCATTTTTCAAAAGCTTTGCCAAACTTTACCCCTGTATTAGTGACAGATGTTATCATTCACCTTGTACTGGTTCTGGTGTGATTATTTCAAAACCATATCTGCCATTTTTAACATTGATATTGGTGCCCTGGAATAGTCATTTTTGAGGTGTCGTTGGATTTATCCCAGTACAACCGACAACGATGAGATATTTTTGCCTTCACATCTTTGATACCCAGGCGCCATCTGTTGAGTTTTTGGAAATCCCCTATAAAACCATTGTATCTCAGTGGCTTAAAGATACAGTGTTCCTTTAAAAAAATATATTTAAAAAAAGTTATTCTATTAGAGGTAAAATTTACCAGTAGATGACATGCGTTTCTTGTGTTCTTGGGTGAATAAGTTTAGACATGTTAACACATACAGTATAACACACAGTAACAAACAATGTGACTAATGTCTTATAATATAGAGTGGCACAAATGTTTAAAATGAAATTAAGTCTTATAAAATCAGGAGGCGTAACACGGGATTGAAGCACAAAGTGTGATTGAATTACAGCTTGAGTGAAACACTTTATGAAATTTTTTGACAACCTTCTGTACACTGATGGAAGCAATGTAATGATGTGAGAACTTTATCTGACCTGACATCCAAAGCACCAGTAGAAATGTATTTTTTTTTTTGAGTTAAAGGATAAACATCGCTCTTCATCCCAGTCATCACCCTGAAATTAAAAAATATCTATAAAGAAAACACTGTGAACAATAAAAACAGAAAGAACACATATCTGAGAGAGCAGACAGTAAACAGCTATGACAGAAGTATAACTTACAATGTCTACTGTATATTCGTGGCGTCATCAGAACTGGGGTGTTAATTAGGTTAATTAGCAGGGGCGGATCTACCGGGGTGGCACGGGGTGGCAGTTGCCACCCTAAGAAAAAGCCTTGCCACCCCATTTGCCACCCCAGCACTAGTGTCGTAGTGTTCTAAAAATAAAAGAGTTTTTAGTTTATCTGACGTTCCAACCCAGTTCCAATCACACATCAGCCTTTATTTCATTTTTATATGACAATGTAAAAATGTGCACCCTAGTGTATACACCGAATAAAAATAGCGTTCCTTGAATCCACAAAAACCATGCAAGGATGCTTGCTTCAGCGTTGCCACCCCTCATAATTTTAATGCCACCCCCTTGCCACCCCATGAATAATTTTCTAGATCCGCCCCTGTTAATTAGGTTGATGCGATGATGATGATGGTAACAACTTTTCTAGCTGCTGTCGCTTGTTTTGCCTGGATGAAAATATTGAAAAGGTAAAAAGAGAGAAATTGTTAGTAATATCCAAAAAATATGAAATTATCATTGTACTGGTGACAACACCAAATTCATGTACAAAGCTGCATTTTTAAATGAACAAGGGTTCAGTATTTACAGTATTTGTCTTCTTCGCTTCGTACTTCGCTGTCAAGGTCAGGTTTGGACGTCACTTGGTTCATTTGTTGGTCTGAATAACCAAGGAGCAGCGGCATACGTTCCACCTATACTGTTTTATTAAAGAGATGATAAATGCGAAATGAAATGTTCAACATGGTTGTCAACTTCCAAATCAAGTCCAATATTTTTGCAGCATGTTTTAGTCCACAAAGTTAACGTTAACATCTTAGAAACTTATTACACTACAACTAATAAGGGTTCCATGCACTTATTTCTTTCTACACTGTGAAGCAATGCTGAAGACATCCAGAATATGCAATAATCTCGTTTGACATTTGAACAGTTGATACTAAGATGACCTGGTACCTTCTTTCTGGAACGTGTCCTGTAATACAAGTACGTTTAAAGCTTATTTCCACAGCGGTGTGGTATCTCAGGTGGCTGAGGTTCCAGGATGTTACTTTGGGGATTTGAGGATTCGGGTTTGAACCTTGCTGTTGGTATGTTACCACACCCTGTACTCCTCAACCACTGTGTCCAGAGCTGATCCCAAGCCCAGTTAGACAAATGGGTGGGTTGCATCAGGAAAGGCATCTGGTGCTTAAAAAAACATTGCAACATAAACTAAAGGTTGTCACATTATTAAAGAAGAACAGTGTTGTTTTGTTTGACCTTGATTGCATCCTGGTATACCTGTGCCACAACACACAAGCCCCTGTACAAAGACTGTACTGTCATAGTCTCGTAAAAAAAAAACAAGCCTGTTAATTTCCTTGTAATTTACCGGAGTTATGCTGCTCCACTTTTCTAATGAACTGCATCATTTCTTACTGCCCTTGCCATGGCGATCACAGAGCCCTTATTGTGAGGAGCACAAACTCCTGTTTCTGCTGGCTGAGACCCACAGGCTTCTTGTGGATTCATTATGATGTTTCTACAGGTAGAGTAAAGCTCTATGGTAAAAGCAATAATTAGCAAATCAAGGTCTGGAGTCTACCTCGGTCGTCATCACTGAGGCAAACACAGAAGTAAAATTAAAGGTCAGTCGCTTTGGTAAATAAAAATATAATTGACGAACAAAAACATCATATTGCTCAAAGGAACTAATCACTCGTGTTTGCTACATGCTTTTTAGTCTGCATTATAGGGAACCTGACTTACACTAAAAACAGCCAAATCAATGGGTAAAGATCAATCACCTTCTTTGTTAAAGAATAGGGATATTTAAAAGATTTCCAGTTGATATAGAGGGCACGGTGGCTTAGTGGGTACTACTGGTCCCCTTGCACCTCCAGTTACTGGGTTTGATTCCCATAGTGCGTGAATGTGTGTGAATGTTGACTGGAGGTCCTATCACGGTCGTACAAGATGGGAATAAATACAGTGGGAATCTCCACAGTCTCTAGTTGGACTGCAGAGGTTCCTACATGGATATACTGTACATTTCTATACATTCATTCATATTAATATATACATCCATCCATCCATCATTCTAGGAACCTCTATGACCATGGACGGTAACGGTGATTACCACTGTACTTATATCCATTTTACGACCTTGGTAGGACCTCTGGTCAAATTTCACATGCGCGTTCACATACCAATTAGCCTAATCCGCATGGAAGAAAAACACCAGGCACGGGGAGAACATGCAAACTACATGCACTCAGATCCCGCGGCAGGAATCAAACCTGACCGAGAATCGAACCCGGACACTGGAGGTGCAAAAGCGACACCATGCCGCCGCTACACTTTTGTCTTATTTTTTTTCCTATAACAGAAAAGTGGATTTTGGTCGTCTCCGAGTGGCGCGGTGGTAAAGCGCTCGCCCTATCATCCGGAGATCGCAAGTTCGATTCCCGGGTGTTGCTGTAACCTCTCGCAGCCGGAGGTCTAGAGAGAGCTGATTGGCCGAGCTCTCTCAGAGGGGAGGGATGAGCGGTACTTAGTGCTCCCACATTAATCACGACTCTACAGCCAATCGGGGGCGTCTGTGAGCTCACGCAAGCGGAAGGAGCGGATAGCGCCGTCCTCCGAGTGTGTT
The DNA here is from genome assembly GCA_011419295.1 of Clarias macrocephalus. NCBI lineage: Eukaryota > Metazoa > Chordata > Actinopteri > Siluriformes > Clariidae > Clarias > Clarias macrocephalus. The sequence goes on from JAAGKR010003885.1 coordinate 56,756, forward strand.
ACTCCGCCCCCCAATGGTGTGTGAGCGAGAGGTTCGAAAAGATGCGGTCGGCTGGCGTCACGTGGTTCGGAGGAAACACGTGATAGTCTTCGGCCCTCCCGACTGAGAGGTAATAGTGGCCTTAATGTGGGAGCCCCCTAGTGACGGGGAGGAATTGGACACGGCTAAAATTGGGGAGAACGTCGGGAAAAATCCAAAAAAAGAAAAGTGGATTTTGTACTATGATGAACACGAGTGAGTCTAAAATATTGTTTGTAACACTAAAGATTGTTGTTTTGTTTCACCTTTATTGCTTCCTCTATCCTGGTATACCTCTGTCACGACACACAAGCCGCCGCACAAGGACTGTACTGTCTTACTGAAGAAGTGTGTTGATTTCCTTGTAATTTCTGAAAGTTGTGCTGCTCCACTATTCTAATGAACTGTATCTGTTCTTACTGCCCTTGCCATGGCGATCACTGTGCCCTCTTTGTAAGGCGCATAAATGACTGTTTTTGCCTGCTGAGACCCACAGGCTCTTGTATACTCAAAATTCTGTTTCTATAGTAAAACTATGGTAAAAGCAATAACTAACCTCTCAATTTCACTGAATTTCATGTTGAAAATATAATTACAGAAACTTTGAAAAAAAACTTATTTTTAAGGAGAATTTTACAATTCATAGTAACCTATACTAAATACCTTAACTTTTTAAATCTATTCCAAATAAAACATTTTGAGTGTTTTTACTTGTTCTTTTGATAGTAAATTGTTTAATATAATATAATTTTATTTTTCATTTCTGGTTGATTGGGGGTTATGAACTTTTGTAGAATATTGTAGAAATTAATTGGTCTTCACGACAATTTACTTTCATTAGTATTTTAAGAGGTCAACTTTAATTTATACTGTCTCATTAAACTGCAAACTTTTAGACTTTATTAGGATTGTTAGTTAATAGTTATTGCTTGATTTCCTAAAACACAAGACTCAGCCAGTTTTGTTTTAACTTAACATTTAATTGTAGTATAATGCCGTATATTTACATCTATATAGACACGTGGTGTTAAAGGTCCTCTTTATATTTACTCATAATGTGTAACTTTTTTGGTGGTGTAATAAACACTCACAGTTTTTAACAGTTTTGGTACCAAAAATCTACTTGCAGTGCATTTACAGCCACTAGAGGGCGCCAGAGGAAAACAAAACTATACATTTCCAGCTTCACAAAGGTGTCAATTAAATATAATTTGTAGTGTATTTATAATGGAGTATTTTTAGTAGATTAAATGAAATGTTTTTATATGCAAAAATTTTTGTACAATAGTGGGTGAATATTATTAAACTGTAACTCTTAGTTCGATTCCATATATCAGTGATTTTATTGCTTTCATTACTCTTTGCATTTGATTGTTGCTAGGAAGATTTTCAGATTTGTATAACGGTGTATTATGAAGTGACAGAAAAAAAGGCAAACATGTCCCACTTTACCAATGTTTATCCTATATTATTACAACTCACTGACTAATCGTCTGCACCTCTGTATCCTGTATACAGGGTCGTGGGAGACCTGGAGCCTATCCCAGGAGACTTAGGGCACGAGCCGGGGTACACCCTGGATGGGGTGCGAATCCATTGCAGGGCACACACTCACATGCTCATTCACACAATATATACAATTAAAAAAGAAAAAAGAAAAGAAGGCTAGTTGGGGTTAAACCAAGCCCAAAAAAAAAAAAAGAATGTCAAAAGAACATTTCACTCACACACTTATCGTCTATACTGCTTAATCCTGTATACAGAGTCACAGGCAGCCTGGAGCCTATTCCCGGATATTTAGGGCAGAAGGTGGAGTACAGGGTCAGTGACAGGGTGCCAGACGGGCACAAATACACACAGTAACATTTTCATTCGCACACTACGGGCAATTTTGGAAAGCCAATTACCCTAACGACTATGGGAGGAAACCGGAGTACCCGGAGGAAACCCACCAAGCAAGGCCATGCAAACTTCATGCACACAGAGACAGGAATCGAACCCGGACCCTGAAGGTGCAAGGCGACAGTGCTAACTACTAAGCCACTGAGCCGCCCCTACACTTTTGTCTTTATTATTAATACAGGTTAGATTAGCAAACTTATCACCTGAGAAGTGAATTTTGTACCATGATCAGCTGGTATGAGTCTAAAAGATTGTTTTTTGTTATTGTTGTTGTTGTTGTTTTGTTTTTAAACTACAAACTAAAAAAGTGAAATGACAAACCAAGCTTTATTTATCTTTTAACATTTTAAATGATTTCCTTTTATGAGCCCTCAAATCAGAGGTTATGGGTAATCATTACCCAACACCCAGGGATATAATGCTGAACCAACGCCTATAACTCAGTGTCTGTTCTTCAAACATTTGTCCAAAAAAGGTAGGAAGCAGTATTTATATTATCTGGGTTATGTAGTAGTATTGAAAATAAATAAATAAATAAATAAATAAATAAATAAATAATATCATTATAGCCGGATCTTTGGTATATCTAGTGTTACTTTTCTCTTCTGTGTTTCAGATGAACACCCGCGGAGCTCATAGCGTTGCTCATTTAGCCATTATAGTAGCCTCGGTTGTGGTATTTATAGCCGGCATCACGTTCACCATCCTTTCTGCACTAGGGCTGGGTAAGACAAGATATTAATAAAACATTTAGCGTATGTTAAAATGCATAGAGTGGGTGTAGAAGCAGGAATAAGAGGCAAGAAAAATAAAAGAAATGAAAGAAAATTCACTATATGGTTAATAAGATGTTTTACCTTGAATACAGTTCTTTATTCTTTGTAACTATTGTTAATATGTGAAAGTGTGAACATGACATGATTTGGCTTTTGTAACTACACCCTTTGGACACACTTTCCAATTCAATGTGTTTTGTTTTGTGATTTTTAATTTTTTTATTTTTTTACATCCTAGAACAAAACTGGAGATTTCAAAACAGTGAAATAACACATATGGCATTAGGGAATTAAGTAACAACACCAACAACAGCAGCCAGGGGTTATTTTAAGATACAGAAGCAACAGTATTTTGCAAAACCCATCAAGCTCCATGATGAAACTGTTTCTCGTGAAGATCTTCCCAGGAGAGCGAGACCAAATCTTAGCTCTGCTGCAGAGGAGACGTTCATTTAGAGTCACCAGCCTCAGAAATCACCAATTAACCTTCAACCAGCACCTCAGATTAGAGCCGATATGAAGCTTTACAGAGTAGCAGATGGAGTTAGAAAGTGTTTATCTTAGGTGTATATGATAATCCCAGGCTTTTACTTTACTATCACATCGCTGCACTGGGTTTATGTTCTTGACTCTGACATTGTAAACATTGCTCTTTTTCTTTTATGAGGATGGTCGGGGGGGGGGCCCCCCCCCCCCG
>JAAGKR010003886.1:0-10061 GCA_011419295.1 Clarias macrocephalus
TGCCACCCTATCCAGGGTGTACCCCGCCTAGGCACCAGTGACCCTGTACACAGGATGAAGTGTTATAGTCTGTGAGTGTTACAGAAGTGAGTGAGTGACAACAATGTGTCAAAAGTCAGAAGTTACCTAAATGCTGTTCTATTCTGTCTTACAGCCATGCAGACTTTGCGCAAAAATAAAGTCGACCTCATCAGCGCCCTGTCTACTGACGCCAGCTACATCTTGCAGTATGTCCAGCAGAATGAGATCATCACCAAACGCGAATACAGCAATCTTAACCATACTAACCACACACAGGAGAACATTGTCATTAACCTTCTGGACAAGGTGATGAGCAAAGGTGATACGACATGTCACAAATTTGTGGATCTCTTGAAGCAGAAAGACATTCAGGAGACTTTCCCCGGGCTGCAGGAAGTTTTCAAACCTGTAGCTATAGCACACAACCAGGGTACGAGAACACGACCTAGAAGCCATGTTGACTTTTTTTAGCTTAATAGCAACAGTTGATTACATGTTTGTTCTTGTTTTTTTCCTATTCAGATATTCCAATCAGAGCAGCTGATGAGGTAATTTAAAAACGCAGGAAATTTCTTCCGTTCACAGAAGTGTTTACATTCCTAACACAAATCAGCTGATTCATAGAAAACTCTCTGAACAATTTTCAGATTGTCGAATACAAAATGTCCAGCCAACCTCGTGGTGTCTGCGTGATCATTAACAATGTGAAGTTCAGTCCACCCCTCAAAAACCGCTCCGGATCGGACTCGGATAAAGGTTAGTCCAAACCTTAGACAAAATGTTGTGAATTTTATTGAGAAACAAATTAATGTTTTTGCTTCTGTTCTCAGAAATAAAGGTACAATAAAGGTACAAATGTCTGTACATTTAGATGTACAATAATGGTCCTAAAGTTCCAGTTTTGGATTGACGCTGTGTATTCCTAGAATAAACCTACATATTGTTTAAATTCAGAAACGGTTGTGTCTGCTGTTTTCCATTTGTTATTTTTTTTATCACAAGCATGACGACAATTAAAACGAAATAAATCCGTGCCTTAGCAAAATTTGAAGCAGTAGACATGCTTCAACCACAATAAAATGAAAATAAAAGTATTCCTATACAAGCTTCTACTTTTACTAAATATCTAACTGCTCATGTTGTTAACAGTGGATTGTTGATTGTTACTACAGTATAATAGTTAGTTTACTCTAAAACACAAATCAGATGTGTAAAAAATTGTGCCCTTTCTTTTATTTAACAGACGCTCTTAAAGATGTGTTCCAGTGGCTTGGTTTTACTGTAGATGTGCATGAAGACCAAAGTGGAGACCAGATGAAGAAGCTGCTGAAGACCTATAGCCAGAACGCCCACAATGGTGACTGTTTCGTCTGCTGCATCTTGAGTCATGGCTCCAGTGACGGGGTGTATGGCACAGATGGAGCCATCGTCTCCAGAGATGATATCTTTGGCCCATTCAGCGGAACGTCTTGTCCAAGTCTAATCAGTAAACCCAAAGTGTTTTTCATCCAGGCCTGCCGTGGAAAAGAGTCTCAACCTCTTGTTACAGCCCAGAGTGATAGCTATAATGACGAGGAAATTGAAGTAGAAGCAGAAATGGAAGAAGAAGCAGAAATGGATGCTGTTCAGATGGCCACATTACCAGCTGATTCAGATTTCCTCGTGGCGAGGTCGACCGTTAAAGGATACGTATCGCTCAGGGAAACCATTTCAGGCTCCTGGTTTATCCAGTCCTTGTGTCAGCAACTAAAAAATCACTGCCCAATGTGAGTAATAAACAAACTTAAGTTCTGCTCCTGGAGCTGCATTCACAGAGAATCTTAGAGCAAAACCTCTCCTAAGTGGCAATAAAAGTTCCTGGCTATATATTTTTTAAACCTTATTTACAAAACTGCTCAGAGGAACTTTTACTCAGCTAAGAGAAATGAAGGATGACATGTTCCATGAATAAATTTCGCAGAAATTCATAAACAGGTTGGCTCATGTGGTAGTAAAAGCAAATGAGCACAGTGTCATAAAACAACATGGAAATGGTCAGATTTACTAATAAATTACAATCCTCAGTTCAGCAAATGATCATTGTTAATGATTAATTTAAACAGCCATTCCGTAGCAGACTAAACCACAGTGTACCCATTACTTTGTAATAGTTTAAAATCAAACATGAATTACAGAATTTTGCTCAGAATTCTTTGTGAATAAAACCCCTCGAAGTCTACAATCATGCTGTTTTGATCCCATAACCCTTTAAATGGTAGTGTGTGTTTTGTCATCTGTTTTCTAGGGGTGAGGATGTTCCGAATATCCTGCTGCGTGTCAACAATGACGTCAGCCAAAAAGCTGCTAGAGTCCGAGCAATAGGTATCGCTAAACAGATGCCTATCCATAAAGTGACCTTGAGGAAGAAGCTGGTGTTCCGTGTGCCGTAAACATGAGGATTTCCTGCCGAGTATTTCACAGGCAGCCACCTGTTTTTTTTTAAGGATTTTTAAGGATTAAAAAATGTACCAGAGCAACCTTCAAATTTTTAGTCTAATCTTTATATTTTTGTTAGTTTTGAGTCATTTTAAACTGATTCTCTGGTGTCGATTTGGTGCTGCTTTAAAATACTTCCGAACCTGATTTTGTATTTAGGTTTACAGATGTTTGGGAAATGAAATAAAATTATGTACTGTGAGCCATAATTACATACAACATAGGAATGAATCATCAGGAATTTTTACTTAAATAATTATGTAAATTCTTAAATTTGTCATATTTTTTATTTTTTTTTATTTTTTATTTGTACATTATTGAATAAAAGAGAACAAAGGAAAATGTCTAAGGGATAAATGTCAGTTTTAATAAAATAAAAAAGAAATATACACATATTTGAAGATTATCATGCAAGTTATTGTTTAATTTCCCTTCTGCAAGTGATAAAAACATTTTAAAAAATTACTTACATTCACTTCATATTTAATCATCTATTAATGAATTTTACATTGATGTCAGTTTATAAGACTTTAAAGCATGATGTTTTTTTACATTTATATGAATATAATGAATGAATATATTTTTTTCTATCCATAATTCAAACATACTAGAAAAACAAGTAAATTCAAGGAATTTCTTTAATGTGGGTGATGTAAAAGCTTTTTTTTCCGTTTTGCAAGTAACTGTCATAAAGTCAATGTGAAAAAATATATATTAGTAAAATGTGTGTGTATATATATATATATACACATACACATTTTATATATATATATATATATAAATTCAACTTTGATTGTTAGTGTTTCAGCACTTAAAATTATTCTTCTAGAAACAAAAATCTATTTCCACGTGCAGTCACACTGAAGTTAAGGTTTGCATTTGACTCACCTTTGTTAATTATAATTTAAATTTAGTATTGCTATTCTCTTTTTAAGTTTTAATATACATGCAAACAATTCAGAATGTATAATAACACATTTTCAAGGATTTCTTACAATAGAAAAGAAAGTAGTAGTAGGTACATGAACGTTACTGCTGATCAAGTGAATTAAAAGGTCACTCAAACGCTATAAAAAAAGTGTTTGTTTGTTTTTTTCAGGTGACTGACGGTAGTAGGACATGCTTATACACCGATCAGTCACAACACTATTAGCACTGCCAAGCAAAATGAATAACACTGATTATCAATTATGTACCAGTAAACTCTGTTAACTCCATATACAGTCAACGAATGGGCTAAAAATGACGGGGAAAATCACAGCATCTCAAGATGGATCCATTGTCTGACGGGATTAAAGCTGCAATTAAGACCATTTTGTCTGGGTACTCTTGGTTCCTTCCTTAGTCCAAAGTCATGCAAATTAGGTTAATTCCCATTCCCAAATTGGCTGTAGTGTGTGTGTGTGTGTGTGTGTGTGTGTGTGTGTGTGTGTGTGTGTTTTTTGTGTACTCTGTGATGGATTGCTTCCTTGTCCAGGGTGAACCCTGTCTCGTGCCCTAAGTTTCCAGGAATGAATTAGGAACCATATGGGACAATTTTTTGGTCAATGAAGCTTATATTAATTATTTAAAGAATCAGCATATGTAGTTCTGATTTGATTATTGTATGAAACAATAACTGTAGTCAAGCCAGGCTAAGCTGGGGGTTTACCCTTTTTTCATACTGCAGCATCTAAGCAACATTACAATCTAACATTGAGCTCTATTTTAATCAGATTTATGGACAACATAGACTGATGTTAAGAACTAGCATAAGAAAAGAATGTACAGAAATTTGATATACATTTGGAGACGTATTCGCCTGCATAAGAATTTATTAAACTGTGGTGGAAATTCAAACTGCCGATAAACTTAATCAACAGCATTCTGAAATCAGAAAGAAACATGCTGCCTGATTCCTAAATATGAAAAGGATTTTTTCCCGTATTTAATCACATGCCAAGTTTGCCAATTAACCCGAGAGTTCCATTAAATGCATAAACATAACACTCCTAAGACCTACATGACATAAACTACATGGAAAGGCTAATCAGATGTAACTGAAGACATAGCCTGATCACAGGACTTTCTAAGACTCAGTCCATCGGTAGCACCAGTTTCTTGGTAAGAGTGTAGCGAGGCTCAGGCATCAGCTTGCGTCTATTTAGATCCTGTTCACTCACACTGCGGTTCACCCTCGTCAGAATGTCTTCGCTTCTGTTAAGGCAAAAAGTAAAGACTTCAAGGCCAAAACCTTGCAAAGCAAGAATGATTCAACACATAATAAAACAAGCAAACTGTAATGCTGTACATTAAAAAAAAATAATGATATAGATCAACCTCATTTCCCCTCTCGTCTGTTCCAACCACTCAGCATTCAGCATCACCGGTATACTAATCACCGGCCTGATCATCTGTCATCATCTGCACCTGTTCCTCACTGGTTCATGCCTAAAGTTAGATGTATTTTTACACTGGAGAATTATTCCTTAAGACTACAGTATTTCTTAGAGTACAGGTTTATTTGTTATACACCATTAAATAAGCATAAAACACGAACATACCGCTCAGGTGAGCATTTGTGTGTAAGCTTGTAGTTTATTGCTAGACGCATATTTGGTGCAAGATCGATGACGTAGGCATGGGAACTGCCGGTATGTCCGACATTATATGAGAACTATAGCTGTGTTATATGTCTTTACATACTCATGTAGATTATATGTGGGTTTGTATTGAGTTTATATTTGCAACAGTGGCCTATTGAAAAAATCCAATAGACAAATAATATTTTTTATTTTGCTTTATAGAAAAAAAAACATCTAAGAATAATAAATGTAGATTTTTTTCTTCCTTTCTCACTTACTCGGGGCAGCCTCTCGTTAGGGTGTTTGCACAACTCCTGCATGTAAATGGATTCGTTCTTTGTGTGACGGAAAGACACGTACTGTAGAACTCCACAGTTGCCATCCCGCTCAGGAAGTTTGTTTCAACAGGGATACAGCTGAGATCTGCTTTTTTGGCATCATCCTCATACTCATCCTCTTCAGTTCCATCTTGCCTCCACACATCCTCCTGCAGCTAATCGCCCTGACACGCCTGGATGAAGAAGAGTTTGGCTTGCCTGGTTGAGTGAGCTCACGAATTGGAACAAGTTTGCCATCAGTCCCGAACACGGTGCCCTTCTCACCATGCAACTACAAAACAGAATGTAAGAGGGGTGTAAGAGAAAGCAAAAAAAATCGAGCCTGATGTTATAGAAAATGTATCAACACTGTTTCATAGCATCAGACATTCAGTATCGTTATATAATAAAGCAAAAAAATAACAATTAGTCTTTTATGTTTTATAATTTGTCAATTTTCCAGCAATCACATGATATTCATGTTCATGGCTGCAGGTTGATCCAATTGCCAAGTGACACCTGGGCAGCCCGACACAGCAGCCTATCAGAGTATAGATTAGTAGGAATAGTTTCAGCATGTGACACATTCAAATGCAAGCAACAGGTGAAGCTTGTGAATAGCTAGATCAAATTGTAGGACAAGAAGACATTAGAGAGTGCTGCTCATGAAAGGAAATAGTTACAAGAGATAGAGCTCTGTGATAAGGAGTTATTAAACGGCCCTGAAGTGTAGAGGATTCTTTAAAGCTGTAAACGAGAAGGAAGCAGAATCAAGATGATCAATGAGTGGAGTTGGAGCAATAAATAATCAACTGTAGATGAACAGACAGGAGGTCGGTTACTTAAGATGTGTGTGTGATTCACAGGCTCTGCAAAGACCAAAGAGTAAGGTATTACTTTGACTAGTTGTTTATGTCCTATAATTATTAGTGCTGTAGACTGGTTTTGTTTTGGTAATACAGAGTGGAATCAAACTTTCATGCATCTTGGTTTTATAATCAGCTTTCACTTTATAAGTCGCCGTGGGTGTCTGGTAATTATTATATGGATGTGTACTGCTGCCACGTATTACATAATACCATAAATGACACAATAATAATAATAATAATAATAATAATAATAATAATAATATGTAATGTTTTAACATGAAAAAAAAATTGTTTTTAGTTTTTTCAAAAGCTTCAAACTTCACCTTAATAATGTGATCTTTTTATATCATTTCAAAATAATTTCACATAATAAAATTTAAATACCTTATCTTGAAATAATGTGAAAAGTTTTGATCCAAAGCTTGTGAAAATAACGAGGTAATATCAAATAACATCATATTTTCAAAAACTGACAAATTACAAACCATACAAAACGTGTATATGTGTATGTGTACTGTGTGTTATTCACCTGATTGTACTGCTCTTACAGATTCAGAAGCCTTCAGTCAGGCCCGCATGACTGTTCGCCTTTTCTTCAGGTCATCCAGCTCTTTGCCCAACCTACAAACACACACACACTCACACTCACAAACACACACAGACAAACAGGCAAATTTGCATTCTCTGCATTCTCCACTGCATTCTCTTTTACCGGACACTTGTATTATTTTCTGAGTGTTTATCAGTAGTAAAAAGTTATCATCTTGATGTTTCATGTTGTAATGATGCCAAATTGCTCCCATGACAAATGTTTTGAACGTCGATAACACCTTGAAAGCTGTCACACATTGAAAGATAGCTTAACTGTTCAAAATGAGGCTTACAGATCCACTTTGTCAACTGCTTCCGTCTCGGGTAGAGGAATCAGGAAGCACACTCCAGGGAAGGAGGGAAGGAGTTGATGGAGCCATCAGATGATCGCACGCTCCATTTTGGAATGTTGCTGATGGACTTCAAGGTGGACTTCTCGCCTCTGAATATGAAGGCCTGGAAATTAAATCAAGGGTGTGAGAATATATATTTGTTGCAACATTTGTTGGTCTTTGAAAATCTGAAAGGTTTACAGACTAGAACTAGGCTAAATCCATCAAGAACAAACAAACAAACAAAAATAATCTTTATGTGGGTAAATGTTGAGTTTTGGATCAAAACTGGTTCCTTGATAAGGTAGCTGAAAATTAAAGGTTAAGGAAAGGCTTTACCTTCCAGGGAGCCTTTATGTCTATGTTTCCTTCTGCCGCTTTCTTTTATAGTTATTCTGTCATAGTTAGTCTTGAAATCTGCACTAAATATACATTCACCTAATATACTATGTGTCTGTTATCATACCTAACTGTTATATCTCTTCTCTTCTCTTCGTCTCTCTGCCAGTGATCGAGCCCTCCTCTGCCCTCTGGACCCATCTGACTCATCCTGGTGCCCCGCTTCTGGTTGAACATCTTGAAGCATAAAGGTCCTGTGTTGTCTGCTTGGGATGCATGTGGTGACTGAGGACAGTTCCACAGCTGTTCTGTGATGGCTTGTAACTCAATAGTTCAGGCCTGAAATTCCCACAAACAGAGTTGTATTTGAGCCTCTACGACAATGGCCATTGTTAAAAACTCTATACAGTAAAAAATAAAATTTGATTTAATTGAAATGGAGAGACTAATGAAATTTGAGGTTTTCCATCTTTTTCTTTTTATGCCAAATTACATTTTTAAACGATTCAGTACCAGAACATACATGTATGTTCTGGTATGAGAAATGAGCTGCGCATTCTGTTTATCATAATATTCACTCACTTACTCACTCATCATCTATACCGCTTAATCCTGTATTCAGGGTCACGGGGGCCTGGAGCCTATTCACGCACTACAGCCAATTATTACAGTCACCAATTATCTATATTCTCTTCCAAAATTCCTTCCTACTAACCTGACTCTCGCACCTGTCACAAAAATGTAACCACGCCCCTGCCAGCACAAAGTCTTTCCCTCTGATTCAAGTGGCTGTTTTGCTCGAGTTAAGAGCGAAATTCTCGTGAAGGTGTAAAGGGTGTGGTGTGAATGGAAACACATTCCTGCCGTGTATGATATATACTGTAAAAAGTTACTTCACTATTTTGACTTTATAATATAATCTTTTCACATTATTACAAGATGAGTTCTTTTCATTTAATTCCAGGAAAATATCTTGAAGTAATTTAAAAAAGATCATATTATAACATGAAAATATTGAACTAAGTTCATACTTATAATAGGTAGAATGTGAAATTTTTACCAGTGTATATAAATAAGTACCTGTGGGAAAAAAAAAGTTTTTAGAAATAGGTAAAGCTAAAAAATAAGTTGATCAGATTCACCTTTTGATATTTACAGTTTTTAATTAATATCTAATTAATATCTATTGATGCATGTGTTTGTTTACATTAGGTTTACAAAGTAGTTTATTAGTAGCTTATTTTAAAGCAGATTGTTAAATCCGGAACATAAATGTTCATAACATTGACCCAGACAGTTTACTCAACATTTTGATTTCACTTATGATGCAGGTTGAATTTCAGGCAGATATCTAAGTACTGCAAAGGTTTCATAAAATTTGTCAGGCAGTCTGTCGGTCTGTCCAGCCAGATTATATCAGGAAAAACTGGTTGGACAGACTCCCTCAGAGACTGGTTTCGGTCCTCCGATTAATGAAACAAAAAGACATCGTTGAAAGAGAGAGTTCTGACTAATGTACAGACAAAATATTTCTTTTATTTAAATATATCTAGATTGCCCGATATGATTGCATGGGCAAACACACTCCAGCTGATGCTTGTGTTTAACCTATGCTGCTGCTGCTGTTCCTTCATAAGTATGCCACGAGTGTTCCAGCCTGACTGGCTTCAGTTTATAACAGTTTTCAAACTAAATTTCAGCTGCCATTTACTCCTGTGCAAAAGCTACCACCTAAATACAATTAGGACTTTATCTCTGAGTTTTCAGAGTTACTTTCTGAATTAATGCCAGAATATGACAGATTACTCATTTGTGCAGATTTTAATATTCATGTCTGTTGTCCTTCCAGTCAACTGCTAAATGACTTCCAAAGTCTTAAATTCATTTGACATGACACAATCAGTAAATGGCCCTACGCATCAGCATGGCCACACACTGGACCTTTTAATTTCACTTGGTCTTCCAGTATCCATCTCAGAAATAATTGATATTTTTTATTTCAGACCACTTCCCTGTTATTTTTTAATTTACTGTTCCACTATCTCATATCAAATTGTTTACTCACTCTCAACTCTCCACAACTGGAGAGTTTGCTGATGCATTCATAAACACTAGTTTTTACATCCAGGATGAACTAGAGCCTCTATTAGGCACAATATTAACACTACTTTTAATGGTCTTGATATATGCTCTTCTTCTATGCTGTCATCTGTGTTTAACAGGTTTAAGCCAGTGTCCCTATTTTTCATCTCTGAAGTGATCCAGCGGTTATCCCCAACTAACTGTCCTCTGGACATTATTCTATCTAGGGTGCTAAAATAGGTTTTTAACACAGTGGCCGCATGTCTCCTCTCTTTTATTAACAGTTGCCTCAGAAGGTTCGGAATTACATTCTCTTGTCCCTTGATTCCAAAAATACCTCTGCCATTCGTGATGTTGGAACTCACTGGAGCTCTTGAAACCGTTGACCACTCAATTCTCCTGACATGTCTGGCACAAGTAGTTGGCCTTCAAGGTCCTCTACTACCATGGTTTACGTCATATTTAACAAAT
>JAAGKR010003886.1:10081-47429 GCA_011419295.1 Clarias macrocephalus
TCTCGCGCTCTCTAACCCTCTCTAGAGTCTGGATGCGCTCCTCTAATGCTAATATCTTCTCCGTCAGGGTGCTCACTAACACACACCTATCACAAATAAAATTATCACTAATGACGGAGGAAGAATGTCTAAACATCCTGCACTCCACACACTGAGCGAGCTGAATGGTGGACATAGTAACGTACCTTTGTGCCGGAGTTTTGATTATTTGCTGATGGATTCGCTTGTTGTTGGTCAGATGATATGCGCGTTTTCTCAAAAAGCGCAAAAACTGATCAAGTCCAGTAGTATCAAAGCGTAAAAACTAGTTTGTTATTTAGTAAAAACGGGAAAAATATATAATTATAAAATATATATATATATATATATATAATCTAAAACGCTGTTACAAACAAACGAGGAACTTTCGCGGGAAAAATACGAAAAACAGGAAGCTACGTCAACCAAGTTTAGTGCCACGTCACACCACTGAGTGAGTGTTGTCCCTTGATTCCAAAAATACCTCTGCCATTCGTGATGTTGGAACTCACTGGAGCTTTTGAAACCGTTGACCACTCAATTCTCCTGACATGTCTGGCACAAGTAGTTGGCCTTCAAGGTCCTCTACTACCATGGTTTACGTCATATTTAACAAATATGACTTTCTCTGTCATGATTGGTGATCTCTCTTCCTTCCGAGCCCCTTTGACCTCTGGTGTTCCACAGGGTTCCATTTTGGGCCCTGTTCTATTTTCCTTGTACATGCTGCCATTAGGGCTGATTATTTTAAAGCACAATGTTTCATTTCATTTGTATCCAGATTATTTACAAATCTATCTGCAAGTGGTGCCAAATTCTTCTGATGCACTTAAGTCGATCCATAGTTGTTGGCATGACATCAAACTTTGGCTGTCACAGAATTGTCTCTGTGTGAATGAGAGTAAAACAGAATGTATTCCGTTTGGCACCTCCAATTTTCCTAGTTTTGCTACTGCTGGTCTTGATTCCACAGTCCATAATTTTATCCAAGCAGTCAAATATTTGGGGGTGACTTTAGACAACAGTATAAACTTTCAGACACACATTGACTTTGTTGTCAAGTCAGGCTTTTTCCATCTTCACCACCTTGCAAAAGTCAAGCCTTTTTGAATCAGAATGATCTGGAGAAAGCCATTTTTAATGCTGTGAAGCACTTTGTTTCAACTCAGGTTGATGTAAGGTGCTATATTAATGTTGATTGATTGATTGATTGAACCTGACTCTCATGCCTTTCACAAAAATGCAGCCATGCCACTGCCAGCACAAAGTCTTTCCCTCTGATTCAAGTAGGTGTTTTGCTAGAGTTAAAAGTGAAATTCTCAAGAAGGTGTAAAAGGTGTGGCGTGAATGAAAGCGAATTCCTGCCATGTAAAAAGAAGAAGAAGAAGAAGAAGAAGAAGAAAACTAATAGTTTTCTAACTAAAAGTTTAATGTTTTTACTTAAAAAGTTTGTTATAACAAGATGGGTTGTTTAGTATTTTCATGTTAAAATATGAAAAGTGAATTAATTATTTTTTATGTTGTAATATGATCTTTTCACATTAATTCAAGATGAGGTATATTTTATTAATTATATTAAAATATATTGAAGTAATAAAAAAAGATTACATTATAAAATGTAAATAATGAAATAAGTTCATATTTATAATAGTTATAACATGAAAATGTAACAGTATTTCAAGATATTTTAATGGTTTTACCTGTGGCACGGGGAACATTTCTAAGGAAGCCAGCTGAGATGACATTTTATATACAGCTCTGAAAAGAAAATAAGAGCCCACTGCAGCATAATTAGTTTCTTATGTTTTTTTCTTACAGTTTTGTTTAATTTTTTGTCAGCTGCTGACAATATTTCTCACTCACTCACATGAAAGATGGGAACGTAACCTGGCCAGGAATCAAACCCAGACCCTGGAGGTGCAAGGCGACAGTGCCAACCACTACACCACCATGCAAGCACACTATTGCTCCTAAATTCTAAATATAACTATTGTTATTTAGAGTGTATATTTAAAGGAAATGACAATATTACAACACATCAAAATAACCCAAGGTCATGCAGTATTTGCAGAGCTTTAATAACTCAAATAAAACAAAATGTTCCCAAAAACTGTTCCCAACAGTGTTTAAAGCACAGGTCCCCGCATTGTTGAGTGGCAAAGTTGTCATCTTTTTTCACCTTCTAAGATCGGAGTGAAATAGAGCGATTAGATGGATGTTTAGCCTCACCTTCGGTTTCTGCGTCCCTGCCGTCTGTGGGCGGTTCCACCATGGTGGTTACGTGGCGGTGGTCTTTCTCCAACTCGCGCACCACGTCTTCCTTTTTTTCTGTGCAACGTTCATTGTTCAGGCTGCAGCCCAGGCCACTCGCGACCTAGCAATAAACATACAGGAATAATACCAGCTTCAAGTTTATATTTACCCAGGAAGTCTTTTACTGTAATGTGCATGATGTGTACATGGGCACTTTGTATTGATCACCATGTAAGCAGGTAACACAGATTGGGTGGCAGAATAGTCAAAATATTAACATTGATTATCAATTATCCCCCGGTAAACTAAGTTAAATTAAGGACGTCTTGAAACATAATGCAATAACTAGTTTTATTTATTTATTTTTAAAATCGCATAAAAAAATCATGGGTTGTGTTTAGAGTGATTAAAATTTACTTGAAAGTATCTGATAAATTACAAACTGTAATAAAACAGTATTAAACACAAATATATGATATGGTAGTATAGACATTGAAAAAGCTATTTACACATGAGTGCTCAAAGCAAACGCAGCTATTAATTTATTATGTAAATTTTACTTCATTCAGTTGTTTAAGTTATATGAAAAATAACATGCCTACCAGCTCACTATTATTTTCTGCTCAAATTTAAAGATTCCCGCTCGTGTGTGCAAAAAGAGAAGTACAGTGGAACCTCGGATTGCGAGTAACGCGGTCTGTGAGCATTCCGCAAGACGAGCAAAGATTTATAATGGATTTTGACTTGGAAAAAGAACAAGTCCTGGTTTACGAGTACGAGTATCATGTAGCACGCATGCGCTTCTTGTTTTGATGCCAAGCATCACGTGATCACAACTGAGCCAACGGTTTTTCGTTCTCTTACGCTGCGTAATTGTGGGTAATCGTCTCCCCTGCTGGGTCTTAATGCTCGTCTCTCACTGGTATAATCAACATCCGTGCGCACATGTACTGTTTACTATAACACTGTGTCCATGTGTGTGCTTGTAAAACATATTTTATTTTGTGTTTGTATGCATGTGTATACAGCGCACGTGTGCTGTTCATTATAACACATGTGTGTGTGCATCTGTAAAGCAAAAGCAAGTCTCATTAGAGAGGTTAAAGATCAATTTTCTCTCTCTCTCTGTATCAGCCTGCAGGTTCAGGGTGCGCACGTCATTTGACATCGTGCCCTTTCTCACACACACACACACACACACACACACACACCCACACACACACGTGCCACAAACAAATATATAGTCTACTTGCTGAATACAACATGACAGCGCGCTCCAAGGTAAACACCTGCAAAACCCCCAGTTACTGTAATCCCTCTTCTCATCAAACCGGTTATTATCAAACCGGTTTTGCTGATGGTGGAATTGGCAGAATTGTTTTTAAAACAACTTAACAAGACAGAGTCTTGCCTAAAATTTATTTCTCCAGAAAAACAGAAAACGAATAAAAATAAAAATGTTTAATGGTAGGAATTAAATCAGACACCATAGTTGGATTTGATACTTTTCGAGTGTAATTCACAAATTTATGAATATATTCGGATTTTGCAAAATAACAAAAACTGATTTCTCCGTTTCCTTCCTAGACTTTTTGTCCGCATCACAATGAACTGAAGCACGTCTTCTTTCTTTGTTTTAATCTGTGATGTTTAATTGAAATATATTTCTTGTAAAGGTCTAAATATTCCTTTTTATTTATGGACTGGTGTTTTATATTTGATCTGCATTATTGCATTATGTTTCAAGACATCCTTAATTACCTTAATTAAATTTACACATTTACACCTTGCAGCATGGACACACTGAAATAGCTCAGAACTACAGTCTAATGCCACAAAAGTAAACAAATCGTATGCTCAATAAAAAAATAAAATAAAAGCTTTTTGTCATTTTGTCGTATTTTTGTGTTCATTGGATTGACTAAAACATTAGTATTTTTATTTCTAATATATGTTACAGTAATGGTCGTTAAGGAATTTTGTTTCTTCATTCATTTATTTCTTTCTTCATTTATTTATTTATTTATTTACGTACAGTAAAGGCATTTAAAAATGACCAATGATGTTGGTACTCAGAACAATGAGCTCTGCTGGAAGTTCCATTCGTTGACTTAAAACTTGCATGTGACTTCAACACGTGTGGAAAAATAATCTTTTATGTACATATTTTTTTCTGTTGTTATATTCCCGCCACATTGCTGAGCGCACAGTTCTGGCATTTTGAGGGCAGACAAAGAGCTCTGCACATGCCGTGTCTCCCGTGTTCGCTTAACGTGTTTTCCCGCGCTAACCTTTGTCCAGTGTTACAAAACTGTCACTAAACTAGCTACTCGCAGACTTCCACACACTACGTCTGATTGCCTGTTCCTTCCCGAATCAGCTGGCAGTATCGACCGCATAACAGAAGCGTTTGAAATAAAGTTTTATAAGTAAACAGTAAGATTAAATCTGAGGCTTTCCTTTTGTGACTTTCTCAGATCTTGTAACCAATTGTAGAAATTTGGGGACTTTCTGGGAACTTTCACCCTCTGAACTGTTTGTGCGTGTGTGTTTGCATGTGTGTGTTTAAGTAGCGTAGTTTCATGTACCGTAGAGTAATTTAATAAATTCTTGTTTCTTTATAAAGAACTGTTGTCCTGGTCATGTATTTTCAAGTCTAAACATTTACCCAGGTCATACGTTACCTTGCTCATAATTGGTACATACCAGATTTTGTATTATCATCGTTGGCCGCGGGATAAACAGGATTGGTATGATACACTGCATCATACTAGGCGCTGGATGGATAGATGAGGAAGTGTATGCTATAACTGTTAAATCAGTTTAATAAAATCAACCCTGAAACCATACAGAGCGATACCTGTAAATAGAACACACTTGCTCATGCAAACTTACAGCAGCTCACAATTCACTTGTATAATACAATACACAATATCAGATGTGCATTTGTACAATTTTAGCAGTAGTTATTGCAGGATGTGTGAAATCAAATTGTAATGA
The DNA here is from genome assembly GCA_011419295.1 of Clarias macrocephalus. Classification (NCBI taxonomy): domain Eukaryota; kingdom Metazoa; phylum Chordata; class Actinopteri; order Siluriformes; family Clariidae; genus Clarias; species Clarias macrocephalus. The sequence continues at coordinate 15,353 of JAAGKR010003886.1, forward strand.
AAAAATTGACTAAATAGTCAGTTCAAAGATGGAGGATGATGTATATACTGTATATCCTATGACCAAATTATACATTTATAGGCAGATAACTTTTTTAGTATAAATTTTAGTATACTCTGATCACTGATCATAACATTATGATGACCCACATAATATTGGGTAGGTCCCTCCTTTTGATGAGTAGGTCCCTGAAATGTGCTGTGTTCTGACACCTTCCTATGGGAACCAGCATTAAGCTCTTTTGCAATTTGAGCTACAGTAGCTTTTCTATTAGATCGGCCTACACAGGCCAGCCGTCACTCCCCACAAGCATCAATGAAACAACACTTGGTAAGTCATGGGAACATTCCACAAGAGCTGCGGTTGCTCTCCTCCTCCTGATCTAGCCATCACAATTTGGTCCTTGTTAAACTCACATGCTTGTTCATTTTAGCTGCTTCCAACATATCAGCTTAAGGGACAAAATGTTCACTTGCTGCCTAATGATTTTAAAATGCTGAAGATTTTAGTAATTCAGAAATGGAAGAGCAGATAACTTTTTAAGCCGAGAACAGAAATCGTAAATAAATCATAAAGTTACACATCACTTGGGCACATTACACATGAGCGTCACATATCAGCTGTAACCTCCAAGTCTATGGCGTTATATTCCTGCCACAATTCTGAGCGAGCGGTTTGGCATTTTGAGTGCAGACAAAGCAGTCTATGCACATACAGTGTCTCCATTTCGTGCTTAACAGCTCGATTCTGCGCGTGCAGTGACTCCCCTCTGTTCTCCGTGCACGTGCGACTTCTCGATTCTGTGCGCACTCGATTCTGCCTGTACACTCGCTCAACTTTGTCCAGTGTTACAAAACTGCCACAAAACCAGCCAATCACAGACTTCCAAATACTACTTCTGACTGGCTGTTCCTTCTCTATCAGCTGGCACTATCGACCGCATAACAGAAGCATTGTAAATATAAGGTTTATAAGTAAAGAGACCGAGTTGTCCGATTTGAATTTAAGTCGATGTAGTCTAACGATGAGCTATAAGGATAATTAGATAAGTAAATAAAACACACAATGGACAAATGAAACTGGTATATACTAATACTTCTTTGAATAAAAAATACTATAATATTTGTATATAATATTTATAAATAAATACAACTTTATTTACAATGCTTCCCTTTTACAATTTCCTTTCATTTGTATATAATTATATATAATAATATAATTTGAATTTCTTATAGTTTTCTTTTCATTTTGTAAAGCTGCTTTGAGACAATGACCATTTTAAAAGCACTATAAAAATTATAGTATGCGTTATGAGGTCGATAGTGCCAGCTAATTGAGAAGGAACAGCCAAACAGAAGTAGTGTGTGGAAGTCTGTGATTGGCTTGTTTTGTGGCAGTTTTGTAACACAGAACAAAGTTGAGCGAGCGTATAGGCAGAGTCGAGCGCGCACAGAAAAAAAAAAGTTGCGCGGAGAACATGTTGAGCGAGCAGGGGAGATGATTTTTTCCTTTTTAATTCTCTGTAACTTTTGAAACTACTTATTGTCGGGTGTTACATAACTTAGCTGACTAGCTCCCCGAAATAAGATAAAGTTAGTCAAGAAAACATTTTCACAAGACAACTAAACAGTCAAATGAAAAATCTCTGACTTTTTCTCACTTAATTCTGCCCTTCCAAATCCTGCCTCCTCTACATCCTCTACTTCATTATCTATACTGCTTATCCTGTTCAGGGTCGTGTGCAGCCTAGAGCCCAATTACAGCAGATTTTTATTCACACAATTCCAGGCAATTTGGGGACTCCAGTTAGACTACTATCTCTGTTGTTAGAAGAAACCAGAGTACCCAGAGGAAACCCACCAAGTACGAGGAGAACATGCAAACTCAGTTGGTCTGGGTTGATGCTAACCATTAGTGAAGTGAAGACTGTGTTTTAAAATATTAACACGACTACAATTGTACTATATTTATTTATTTGTTTGTTTGTTTGTTCGTTTCTTTATTTGTTTAATTATCTGAAAATTGTTCTTGTCTTAAAAGTGTAGAATGGTAGCAAAGTTGTGCATGTAATTTTTCCTAATTTAAACATTTAAACATGTTGTAGTATTTCCCATGTATTAAAAGCAGATTGGTAAGTTTTAATGCATTTAAAGTTTACAACTTAGATAGTTGTTCAGTATGATATGCACAGATTTGATAGGATGCTTTGTTTACGTTAAAACATTCATAGTACATACTGTATAAGGATAAACCAAAGAATAAAAGTTTTAATTGATGCATGTTTGTTTCAAAGCTAGTTTGGTGTTTGGGAGACCATAAAGACAATGACTTGTTATTTACTCCCTCACTCGTTGTCTATACTGCTTCATCCTGTACGGGGTTCTGGGGGGCCTAGAACCTATCCCAGAAAACTTGAGGCATGAGGCGGGGTACACCCTGGACAGGGTGCCAATCCATCGCAGGGCACACACATACACACACTTACATGCTTATTTACACTAGGCATTTTGCTCGAAAAAGTACCCGGAGGAAACCCACCAAGCACGGGGAGAACGTGCAAACTCCATACCCACAGACCTGAGTGTCTGATCTCCATATAAATTGCCATCCCTCCCTTTTACTACTCATTACAAATTTTTTAGGATATACCATAGCTCCTGGTCTCCCCCTACTGTTAAACAACATTATATAATTAACATTTCAGTTCCACAATAACTCTCCATGCCTTTTAGATGAAAATACACTAGAGCTGTGTATTGGGACTGTGTTTCCACTTCTGAGTGCAAACTACATTCAGTTAACTAAATCATGACACACATGTAGCATATACTGTATGTACTGTAATGCATCAGTGTCAATATAATGACAGTGTCAACATGCTCCTCCACTACTCTCCCACTGGTAACCTAGACTGAGATCCTGGGTGTGACTGTGACAATACATCTGTGTGTAGAAGTAGAACATATATATATAAACAAATAACTGGCATCTAATACAGTATGTCTTTATATCAAAATATCTTTATGATCATGAAAATCTTACATTCCAATTAAATAAAGATCCTAAATATTATAGATGACAACAAAAATAATTTGATGATGGACTCTCACATGACTAAGATCATCCAGTAAGTTTTTGAGGCCAGCACGGCTGACAAAAGTGTTCTCTGTGGCTTGCCTTCTGCCACAGGTAAGAGCCAGCTGGAAGAGAGCTGCAGAAAAAAGCTCCCCTCACAGCTGTGCATGTTAAATACTACAATGTACAATTCATTATATAATATATAAATTAATTGCAAAATTTTATGCACATTTTTCTGAACCCAAAAGAGCATCTCTGGAAAGACCTGAAATGGCTGCACACCGATGCTGCCCACTCAGCCTGGTTGAGTTTGAATGATTCTGCCAATAAGAATGGAAGAAATAAAAAAAATAAAAAAAGGTCTGATTCACAAGCAGAGTTGAGGTTGTCAGTGTTGCCAAATGTGCTTTAAACAAGTACTAATTGATCGATAAGTGTGAAACATAACAAAATGTAGAAAACGTAAGGGTATGGAAACTTTCCCATGGCACTGTACATATGCAAGCTAACTGAACGAGTAGATGGCTTCTACTCTGCTGTGCCAAAATCTACAGATTTTCCACTATATTTAATTTTGCAAATGATTTTACTTCAAGTGTTTTGTTCATATTTCCCTTTTATTTTATTGACTTTAAGTGAGATTTAAAAAAGAAAAGGCTAGTAAGGCATCATGTGTTTATAGCTACTATAATATACTATACTATATTATAACAATATTATAACCAGAAATGTGTTTCATAGTCATTCCACAACATTAAACTGGTAAAATGACTGTTATGACTTTTTCAATAAATAGAAAATAGACAGCCTTGACAAATGCAGTTTGTGAAAAGTTTTTGGAAAAATAATCAACATCAATAAGTTAAGTATAATCAGACCATCTTGTATTTTTCTTTAATAGAAGGTCTCTCATGTTTTATTCCTTATATACTGTAATTTAAGCAATTAAACTAAAACAAGTTAAAAAATTTATAAAAAACATTTGGCGGTTAGTTATTCGATGGTTACGTATTCAGTCTAGTTACCAAATTTGGTCTTTTGTCACAGATACATTTTACCAGAAATAACACACACATATTCATAACATAAATCTTCAGTACTTTACTATTAGCGTAAATTGGATGAATATAATGACATATATAAAGATTTTTTTTACAATAGGAACATTAATCATACTGTATGATCCTTGGTCTTATTTACAGAAACACGAGTGGACTTATTGTGGCATAGTTTCTGCAGGGACCAAAGCTTCAATGCAGGACTGGCACACGTACAGGCTTTCTATAGGATAGAAAACCAGAACCACAGATCAAAAGCAGTGCTTTATATTTTAAAGACACCCACCCACACACACACACACACACACACACACACACACACACACACACACACACACACACACACACACACACAGCACTAGATAACAAAAGCCCAACTGTTATAAAACACAGTCTGTGTAACTAGGGTATAGAACAGCCGTGGGTACTGCAAAACCTGTCTGTTGAATAGGTCACCCTCAGATACACACTAGGAACATTCTCTTGCAATATAAATTGCAGAAACACACAAGCTTTCTTTCTACGCATGCTGATCTATTAGTAAAGCAAACAATCAGCACAATGAAAACTTCATCAACTTACCTATTCCATCCAGGTCCATTGCAGGAGCTCTTAAACGTAGGTCTGTTATTATTCACAGGTTTACAGTGGATGTAGACACAAATGTTATACATCTGCTGGGTTATTTATATTAAAAGAAAAGAAAATATATTTTCAGTCGATATTCTATAAACCTAGGAATTACTCCTACAATGCAGTGTTAGTAAGCGGATGAAATGGTTGTTTCTTCTTGATTATCTTATATGATGTTAATAATTTTTATAAATCATGCCAATATGTTGATTCTGGACTGGTCATATTAAAATTATCAGGAATAAGGGTGAGAAATTGTGTAGAAATAAATAAACTATTACAGTTTAACCAAAGTATTCCCCTAGCCCAGGGGTCAGCAACCTTAAACATTCAAAGAGCCATTTGCACCCATTTCCCACAGAAAAGGAACCAACGGGAGTCGTAAAATCCTTTTGACATCTAAAATTAAGATAACACTACATACATCAATTTTTACCTTTATGTGTGTTGCGTTTATGTAATCAATAAACTGCTACAGAGAAAACGAAATCTTATTTTCAAATAAAATCCTCGGAGGACAATATAAAATTTTATATTTCATAGGCTAGTAAAGCCTATAAACAAATAAACAAACAAAAATCTCTGTACGGGCCTCCGAGTGGTGCAGTGGTAAAGCGCTCGTTTTACCTGGAGATTGCGAGTTTTATTCCCGGGTGATGCTGTAACCTCCCGCAGCCGGAGGTCTAGAGAGAGCTGATTGGCCGTGCTCTCTCAGAGGGGAGGGATGAGAGGTACTTAGTGCTCCCACATTAATCGAGGCTCTACAGCGAACCAGGGGCGTCTGTGGGCTCATGCAAGTGAAAGGAGCAGATAGCGCTGTTCTCCATGTGTGTTACGCTGCCCCCAATGGTGCGTGAGTGAGCAGTTCGAAAAGATGAGGTCGGTTGGCGTCACATGGTTCGGAGGAAACCACCCGACTGAGTGGTAGTAGTAGCCCTAATGTTGGAGCCTCCTAGTGATGGGGAGGAATTGGACATGACTAAATTAGGGAGAAAATCGGTGAAAAATCCACCCAAAAAAATCTCTGTACATATTTAATTAATTATTATCAATAATACAGAGGAAGTGACATCAACGCTCTTGAATTCGCAGAATGTTCCGAATGGTGGAGTTTGGTCGAGGGAGGTTCCCTTCACCGACATTCACTGCAAACGGAGCAGGGAGCACCCTGTGAAGTACACTTCAGCTTGGGGCTAGAACAGTTAAATAAATCACGTGCCAATGGCTGTCGCACATTGGCGGTAGCGATGCATGAAAGAGCCACATGTGGCTCCAGAGCCGTGCGTTGTCGACCCCTGCTCTAGGCTATCAATGTAGTTCATGGTGGAAAATGTGTTGACATCAAAGTATTGCTCATGGTTTTCTAATAATATTTATAGTTTTATCATTTTCAATGTGCACACATACATCAAAATCAATGTAATACTCATTATACAGTACACGCCAAACAAATGCATGGGGTGCCCATAGGGTATAAAAATTAGATTTAAAAAAGATCTTGGAGAGACCAAAGATTAAAGAATAATGGTAATTATTATTACACTGCCCAGCCAAAAAATCTCACCACCTGGATTTAACTAAGGCAATAGGCAAGAGCCTTACATTCATTAATTACTGCAGTGATTAATACTGTTCATCTGCAATGAGTTTTTTTAACCCTAACTGATGCAGTGAGTAGCTTCTCATTTCTTAAACAACTATGTCAGAAGACATATCCTGTGGTCATGGAAAAGATCTTATTCTGTTTTAGAAGGGTCAACTTATTGTATTATAATGCAAAGGGAAGTCAAGGGACTAAACAGCTGTGCAGCCTTAAGAAGTTTTCAGTAACTTTAAACCGGCTAATTCATCACCATTGAGTGCATAAGTACGATAGAGATATTTTCTCTTTTCAACAATATTTGTATTGATTTTAAACAAGCATATAACGGGGTAAACATGTAACGTTTCAATACACATGTTAGAACCCCCTTATAAAACCCTATGACACCCATCCCACCCATCCCTGACTCCAAGCCAGCTTTACATGTGTAGGAAAGGCTAGACGCCAGGCATATTTAAAAAAAAAAAAAAGGAGAGAAACACAAATAAAAAAAAAGAAATGTGGAGCTGGAAGTTTTTATTCTGCGTGCCAAAGAAAAAAGGGGGGGGATAAACAAACAATTAAATAGGAAGGGAATCAAACTATAAACGTATATGAAAAAAGCGATGGAAGGGCCCCCACACCTGTTGAAATTTCAAGTCCGAATGGCAGATTGAGTAGTGAATCTTCTCCAGGGACAAACAGGACATAACATCTCTGAGCCACTGGGCGTGAGTGGGTGAGGTGGCATCCTTCCACTTGAATAAAAGAGAACACCTGGCCAGGAGTGTCGCAAAAGACAACAAACGCTGTTTAGCTGGAGTTAGACACTTATGTTCCTCTCCAGTAATACCAAAAAGAGCAATCAGAGGGTCTGGTTCAAGGCTGCATTTCAGTATGTACGACAAGGTTTTAAAGACATCCCTCCAGAATTTTTCCAAATTCGAGCATGTCCAGTACATATGAATAAGAGACGCCTTTCTGCTTTTACATTTATCACAACAAGGATCGACGTCTGGGTAGAAACGGGAAAGCTTGAGTTTGGAGAAATGAGCCCTGTGTACAACCTTAAACTGTAATAAGGAGTGGCGGGCGCATAAGGAGGTTGAGTTGACACGCTTGAGAATTGAATTCTAAGTTTCATCTGACAGTGTCAAAATCAAGCAATTTTGATTTTACTTAAAGAAGTATGACTCAAACCCATCAATCCGCTACGAATAGTGGATATTAGGCCTTTACACAAAAAGGAAAAATACAGGAGATTATCTATAATATTATAATATAATATCAGGAGCTTCAGGGAAATTTGGTATTGATGACCTAATGAAGTGTCTTACTTGCAGATATCTGAAAAAATGAGAATTGGGCAAGTTAAACCTCTCAGAAAGTTGTTCGAATGATGCAAACCTATGATCAACAAACAGATCTCTGCAAAGCCTAATGCCCCTATTGTACCATTCTTGAAACACTGAATCATGTAAAGAAGGTTGGAAGAGATGGTTCGAGATTATGGGATTGTATAGAGAAAAGCCCAGAAGACCACTGTGCTTTCTGAACTGAGCCCATACTCTCAAGGTATGCCTAATAACTGAATTATTGATTGATTTAATTGAGGAGATGGGGAGTGCAGATCCAAGGAGTGTAGAGACAGAGAGGTGTTTGACAGAGTTTATTTCCATTTCCACCCAGACAGGGTGATTAGGTTGGTTATGAAAATATGGCCAAAAGATGACACATCGAATGTTTGCTGCCCAGTAGTAAAAACGGAAATTAGGTAAAGCCATGCCACCGTCTCTTTTTGAAGTAGGGACTTGTTCAATTGAGAATGTTTACCTTTCCAAAGGTAAGATGATATAATTGAATCTAAAGCACCAAAGTAAGATTTGGGAATTAAAACAGGTATAGACTGAAAAAGATATAAAACATTTAGGAAGAATACTCATTTTAATGGCATTAACGTGGCCCACCAGGGACATGGACAGTGGTGACCAATGCCCCAAGTCCTTTTTTGTTTAGTTCAACAACTTAATAAAATTTTCTTTAAAAAGGTTTTTTTGTTTCCTTGTAATTGTAGTACCAAGATATGTAAACAGATTTTCACTATCTTAATAGGGAGGTGTTGCATTTATGGAAGCAAATTAGCATAATAATTATTTGAATTACATCAGCCTTTGATCACTGTTGAATTGTTAATTTTGAAATTTAAATACTACTGAATTTAATAAACTGAAATATTTGACTTTAAAAAGCAACATCTTTGAATTTAAGTGCTCTGAATGTCACACGAAATTTTCAACAATCCATTTCAAGCTGTGAAATTCAGATAGAAAATTCAATCTGTAAAATTCAGATAGAAAATTCAAGCTTGGAAATTCAAGTACAAATTCAATACAGGAAAAGCAATCGAGCCAGAACGGAATCCGTTCGTCAGTCACGTGACCCAGGGAAGTGGACGTCTTCATACTAATACATGGGACATGCTGTCTTAATACTTTTGGCCACCACTGTATATCTATATAATATGTGTGTGATGTAAACAAGATGTGTGTGATATAATATAGATATTCTAGTCATTTTATTGTGATAAAGGAATTTAGTCAAAGTTTAGTTAAAGTTGGGCTAGTGAGCATGAGACCCAGACTGATGTTTGCTACACACATGTCCCATGTATTAGTTCTCTCTGTGCACAGAATAGGTGACATCACCAGTTAGTTCAGGTCCGGCTGAAGAGTTGTGTTAATTAAAATCAGCTGCTTTAATTAATTGATGGAACAAATAATTGGCAGGACTTATACTTTCTGAAGGCAGGGTGTCCACCTCTGTACAAAGTTCCTTTATCACTGTAAAATGATTAGAATATCTGACAATATATAATTACTGTAACACACTGCAGGTGCACTTACCAAGCTGCTGGCCTCCGCCATGTAGGTAGACTCACTGGGAGCCGGTATCGAAGACGTCCGCTTCCCTGGGTCACGTGACTGACGAACGGATTCCGTTCTGGCTCGATTGCTTTTCCTGTATTGAATTTGTACTTGAATTTCCAAGCTTGAATTTTCTATCTGAATTTCACAGCTTGAACTGTGACTGTTGAAAATTTCGTGTGACATTCGGAGCACCTAAATTCAAAGATGTTGCTTTTTAAAGTCAAATATTTCAGTTTAATAAATTCAGTAGTATTTAAATTTCAAAATTAACAATTCAACAGTGATTAAATTTCAAAACGTGTTTTTCAAAGGCTGATATAATTCAAATAATTATGATTCTAATTTGCTTCCATATGCATTCCTGTTGTTAGTGCTGTATTATTTAGCAGAAAAAGTTCACTTTTGTGCAAATTTAATTTATATCCTGAAAAATATCTAAATTCACTGAGCAATGACAGCAAAGGTAGCAGGGAGGAAATTGGATTTGATCTAAAAAGTAGAAGATCATCTGCATAAAGGGAAACTTTATGTTCTTCTCCCTGCCTCCAAATCCCAGATATCTCCCTACCACTACGGAATGCGATTGCCAGTGGCTCAATGGCAAGGTTAAGGAGTAATGGGCAAAGAGGACACCCCTGACGAGTTTCCCGCCGAAGGCTGAATGGTTGAAACTGCTGAGCATTTGTCAGAACTGAGGCAACAGGGCTTGAATATAATAATTTAACCCAAGTGATAAAACTTGGACAAAAATTTTATTTTTCTAAAGCCTTAAACAAATACTCCAATTCCACACAGTCAAAAGCCTTTTCAGCACCCAAAGAAAGGACACACTCAGGGATTCCCTCTAATGGTGTGTACAAGATGTCCATAAGCCGTCGAATGTAAGTAAGAATAGCGATTTTTGACAAAACCGGTCTGGTCCTCCGATATTCCTGAGGGTAGAACATTCTCTAATCTACGAGCTAAGACTTTAGCAAGGATTTTAACATCCACATTAAGAAGAGAGATTGGTCTATATGAAGAGCACTCTGTTGAGTCCTTATCCCTCTTTGCTATAAGGGTAATACAAGCCTCATTAAATGAAGCAGGCAGCTTACCTTGCTTAAAAGATTTAGAAAGAACTAAAGCTGGTTGTGGTGCAAGGTATGAGGAGAATGATTTTTAAAACTCTGTCCCCTGAGGTCGGCTTTCAGAGCATTCGAAACAGTTAAACGTGACACTTCAGGTGTTTCATTTGTGTTTAAGAAAAAAACTATCTGGTCTTCCAGAAATGTAATAAAATCATCATCTATCAGTAACGATGAATTAAAGAGCCAATGTTTTCTAATTTGAGGGAGATCAGGGAGCTTTATAGACATAACAACTGGAGCATGGTCCGATATGACAATGCTCTGATAAGAACAAGAATTAACCATTGGGATCAGTTGATTATATGAAGAAGGAGTAGGAGAAAGGAGTATTCTCTCTTTTTTGGATTAAGGAAGCGCGATATGTCAGAGATACCAAAGCTCCAAAGATAGGACTGAAGTAGCGTGGCAGATTTTCTCAGAGGTATAGGATTGGGAGATTACCTGTCAAGTGATGGATCTAAACAGCAGTTAAAATCTTTCCCTAATACGAGAGAGTATGAGCCCAGATCCGGTAGAGCAGAAAAGAAATGTTCAAAGAAGGAAACATCATCATAATTAGGGGCATATAAATTAGCCAACACTACATTAGTATTAAACAATTTCCCTGAAACAATGATGTAGCGACCATGTATATCAGTAATGACATTATGGTGCTCAAAAGAAATGTTTGGATTAATAAGAATTGAGACGCCCCTGGCTTTGGCCTGAAAGGTAGAGTGGTAGTGCTGCCCTGTGACATAAGGCAAGAATTATCAGAACTTCGAATGTGAGTTGCTTGTAAAAAGGCGATTGCAGTGTTTAAGTTGTTTAAGGTGTGAGAGCACCTTCCTTCTCTTGACCGGATGGTTTAAACCCTTAACATTCCAGCTCACAAAGTTTAAAGAACTATTCATTCTCCTTGACAGAAGATGTGGGTATGTAAACAAATAATACTGAAATGCCTAGTGTCAGCCTTAAAACAAAAGTGTAAAATACAGTGCAACATATTAAAGATGCACTGTGTACACAGAACTACCATAGTACTGGCTTTGGAGATCCCACACAGAAGGTCTTTAACCTGGTACCAGTGTACACGGAGAATGACCGGCCGAGGTTTCTGTCCTGAAGCGGGTTTGGATGCAGGTATATGGTGGGCTCTGTCAATCTCAGGCGGGGATGGCAGTGTTTCTCTGCCAAACACCTCACACAAGAATTTGGAAAAGAACTCGGTAGGGAGTCTGCCTTCAGCTTCTGGAAAACCTCCTGCTCCGGCCCTCTAGGTCTACGACTTTGGCCGTTAACTTCGAGTTGTTTTCCCAAAGACCGGAGCAGATGTTCTCCAACTCGCTCACACGCTGGCTCAGGTCATCCGTAACGAGTTCAAATGAGAGTAAGGCCATGGTCCTCTACTTGGACTTGAATTTGGTCTAGTTTATTTTCCAGTAAACTAAACGAGGATTTAAAGTCAACCGCCAGCGCTTCACGGTGTTTGTTTAAAAGCGCAGAAATAGGCTCGACTGTTAGAGCGGCCGCAGTGTCATCTTTTTTCCCGGTTTTAACACTCCTGGTAGCCATTATAAGTGTAGAATAGATGACTGTGGTGTAGTGTACAAAGTTATTGTATCCTAAAGATTTAATTTAACATTTAGAGACGAATAAGGGAGTGAAGAAATTCGAAATTATCGGAGCACCTCTCTAACACGTCAACTCCATGTGGCTGCTAACTGGAAGTCCCGCCGATAGAGATACTTTTATTTCTATTGATTTACAATGTACTAACAATTCGACGTTTTTAACTCCAGATCCAAGTTGGCCAAGTGAGATCGTGAGGGAGAAAAAAAGGATGCAACACGAAGCGGCGGCCCCGAGGGAAACGAGCTGGTGTTCTATCAATTCATCCTACTCATCATTATTTCTTACCCAGGCTTTCTGCGCATGTGCATTAAAAAATATGTCATGCTTTGCTATCTTAGAATCTCGGCCATAAATTCATTAATTAGCAAATTTACTGATGTATTTCATAGTTTTCTGGTTTTAATTGACATTTTATTTGATTTACATGCCCATATTTAACAGTTGACCTGTGAATTGAAGGGTAGTAGTGTTTTTTTTTTTTATTTATCGTTTGTGTCAAGCTCAGGTCTTGAACCTGTGTCTCCAGAGTGATGGTTGAGGATTTTACCACTGAGCCACATAGGGGATAGGGTTGGACCCAACTGAAACACACTCAACTCACTTCGCTCCCCGGGGCTGTGGAAACAGAAGGCGCCCCACGTTCAGAGTGAAGAAGCTACTAGACTCCCGGAGGAGAGGGGGTTCCCTCCAATACCTGGGAAGGGTATGGTCCAGAGGACCAAGAGATTGGGAAGGGTATGGTCCAGAGGAGCGGCCCGTGACATCTTGTGAATGCCAGAGCTCATCACTGAAGTCCATCGAGCGTGGCCGGATCGCCCGGCACCACGACTCCCGGGCCACCCTGCCCGCCTACAATCCCATCAGTTCGGCAGGTCCCTACTCCCTCCGGTAACGCAGAGAGAGCGCTCACACCTCCCTCCGGAAGCCGGTCCTGAGGGGGTGGGGGGGGGGGGGGGGTACTGTGACACCTTTGCCACCTCAGTCTCGGGGACTAAGATCTGGCTTGCCGGATTACTGATTACTTTGTCTCCCCCTTGTGTGTCTACATGTGTACATGTTTCACTTTAGCACTAAATCAAGTTCACCTGTGTCTTCCCCGTGTGTCTCCCTATTTATACCAGCCGGTCCCGTAGCCCTTTGTCTGTTCACTGTTGTGCACATCCATGTTGTGTGAGTGTGTTTTCTGTCAAAGTCTCGATGTTCATTGTTTCCCCCAAAGACTGAGCAGTGGCTGCAGAGCCGGGTCAGCGTCAGTTGATAAAGGTTAAGGTCAAGGCTGAGGAGATCTCAAACGTATTTCATTTCCAGTTCCTTTTAGAGCTGTTCATTTAGTGTCTCGAATTTCGAGCTGGCTGGCAGCCCCCGCTGGGAGATTCGTCATTTGGGTTATTCTTTGTTTTCTGGTTTTGCTTTGAACTCTTACGAGTGAAAAAAGAAAAGAAATAAAGATCTTCGTTTTTGTTTACCCGGCATCTGCGTCCGCCTCCTCTAACAGCAGACATGACAGATAGCAAGTGTCACAATAAGGTTATTAGTGTGAACTTTAAATTAATTCTTTTTCACGATTTTGACTCAGGTAGGCATTTACAGGCTTTTCATGAGGATCAGTCACTCATGGAAAAGGCGTGTTCTAAATTTGTAAAGTGGCCTCTTTCCCCAAAAGTTAAAGAAACTCATTTTAAGATAATTAATAATATATACCCAGTGCCTGAATTTCTAAAGAGAAGGTTTAGATTTGTTCTATGTTCTTTTTGTGCTTCAGCTGTGAAACGTTACAACACCTGTTTTTTATGTCCTGTGTCAGCTGATTTTTGGTTGGTTATCACTCAAGATCAATGATATTCCACAGTTTGATAAATCTGATGTTATTTTCTACATGGATAACCTACACCCGTCTGTTGCTATTGTAATTAACATTATCATCCTTTTAGGTAAATACCATATACATTGTAGTAAGTGGAGAAATAGTAAACCGTCTTTCATATGGTTCATAAATGACTTTAAACAATACTTCATGTCACTTAAGAAACTGAAATCAAACAAATCAATAAGGATCTGTGATGACATTTCTCATTTCTTACTGTTTTGATTTATGCCTCCAGTGCCATGCTCTTTGTTATTCTGCACTCATTTTTGATTACTGTGAAAAACTTTTTTTCTTTTTTTTCCAATCAGAAGCCGTGGGTGGATAAAAACATCCGCGACGCTACAATGCAGGACTTGCGCCAGGTGACATGAACTTGTACAAGGCTGCGTCATACAACGTCCTGAAGGCGGTGAAGGAGGCTACGGGAGGAAACTGAGTGACTCTAAGAGCCTGTGGCAGGGACTAAGAACAATAATGGACTATAAAGCACCAACATCTGGTATGACGAACACGGACCTATCTCGATGACCTGGCAGACAAGCTGAACACCTCCTATGCTCGCTTCGAGGCTGCAGCTAAAAACGCTAGTGGTGCTAATGCTAGCGGTGTTAACGGCTGCAGACAGGAAGACACTGCCAGCACCGGAAACGCGTTCATCATCTCATGCATGACGTGAGAAGAGCCTTCAGGAGAGTGAACAACAGGAAAGTAGCAGGACCAGACAGCATCTCGGGTACCTGAGATGTCCTCAGAGGAAGTCCTCAGAGCCTGCGCAGACCAGCTAGCACCTGTGTTCACAGAGATATTCAACCTCTCGGTTAGCGATCCCCACATGCTTCAAAAAGTCCATCATTGTTCCTGTTCCAAAGAAACCCCATCCTGATTCCTTCAATGACCTGTAGCCCTCACCTCAGTGGTGATGAAGTGCTTTGAGCGGTTGGTCAGAGACTTCATCATCTTCCCACATACTTGACACACTAAATTTACTACAGTCATCAACAAGAGTCCAGTGGGGAGAGCAAACAGCTTCAGATACCTCGGTGTCCACATCACACAGGACCTGTCATGGTCCTGTCACATCAACACCAAGGTGAAGAAGGCCCGACAGCGTCGCTACCACCTCAGATGCTTGAGAGACTTCAGACTGCCCTCCAAGGTGCTCAGGAACTTTTACTCCTGCACCATAGGGAGCATTCCTGACGGGAAACATCACGACCTAGTTCGGAAACAGCACCATGAGGACACACAAGCTCTACAGAGGGTGGTGCGATCAGCCGAGCTCATCATCCGCACCGAGCTCCCTGACCTGCACTCAATCTACAGCAAGAGATGTTGGACCAAGGCCAGGAAGATCGTGAAGGACCTCAGTCACCCCAGCAATGGACTGTTCTCTCTGTTAAGGTCAGGAAAGCGCTTCCGCTCCCTGAAGACCAATACAGAGAGACTGAGGAGGAGCTTCTTCCCGCAGGCGATACGGTCTTTTAATCAGTACACCACACAGTACTGATCCACTTTGCACATCAACACACATGCTTCCTGCACTCTCTCCGGACATTCTGGACATTGATTGACACTAGTGGTCACTGCACACCTTTACTTACTTATTCTATTTTATTCTGTTTCCCTGAGCACAAGTCACTTTACTTTACACTTCACTTTACAGCATAATTGCACACCGCCTGGACTTTTCTATTTATATTCAACTTCATTTCCACACAAAATTTCCATAAATTCTATATTTTCTATATTGTCACCTAGGGTTTTTTTTTTTTTTACATATTCTTATATTTTTCTTATATTGTATATTTTGTACTGTACAGATATTTTATTTTTTCTTAGATAAATTTACTTTATATTTTCCTTTTTTATATTTATTCCCTATTAATAGTCTTTATTTTAAGGTCACAGGCAGTCGTCTAAGCATTTCACTGCATATCGTACTGTGTATGACTGTTTATGTGGAAAATAACATTTTAATTTAAAGAAAACCATTTATCAGGGAGGCTAATCAGAAAAAAAAGACTTTGCTAGGGAACATAAAGGACTGTGGAGGATTGGAAAAAGGTCATTTGGTCCTGTTTGAGTCCTGACTGACCCTTTTCCAGAGTGAGAAAGGTAATAAAGGAAGATGAAGTGATGTCCCCATCATGCCTCCATCATGCATAGTGCCTACCATACAAGCCTGTCGGGGCTATGGTTATGATCTGTGGTTGCTTCTGTTGGCTGGGGCGCAACTGCACATTTGCTGAGGGGTATGCAAGATCATGGGTTGTGCCCCCCCCCCCCCCTTTAATGTAATTTACATATAAAATAGCATCAGTCACTGTCCAAATCCTTAGAATGGCAAGCTGCAAAAATAACAAGGAAAGGTGCGTACAGTACAGTATGCTTAGGGGCAAAGCACTTTTCCACATCAAATACCATTTTTAAAAATGTGACCGTTGCCGTGGATTTTGGCGTATCTTCATCTTCACAACTGAGTAAACAAAATAGATGTTTCACAAACTTTGTTTCTTAAAGCTACAATAACTTATTTTGCATGCTTCTTAATACTATGTAAGTCATAAAATCCTGTATGGTCTTTACCTACCTGTTTTCTTCACCTGCTCTGAACTCATTTTCTATCATTGCTTCATTGTCCTCCTCATCTTCATGGTTAAATAAATGAACCAGATATTTCACAAAATATATACCTTAAATCATCATCATTTTTGATATTGTTTAAAGTGGTCATGACAGGATGAATTTAATTTTACTGCACTATAAAAACATTTTGTAATTCTGGTGCACAAAAAACTTACTTTATAAGTGTACATCATAAAACACATTAAAATGGTAAATGTATGTCATGACTCCTTTAAGTCATAGTATCCTGTGTGGTAGCTCCTACCTGTTCTCTTCACCTGCTCTTGACTTATTTGCTTTCTCTCAGTACTCTTCATCTTCATGGCTGAGTAAATGGACCAGATATTTCACACTATTTATACTTTAATTCTGCAGTACTCCAATCTGCTATATTTCTTGGCCCATTCCTACCTGTTCTCTTCACTTGCTTTGTCATTCTCTTTCACCTGCTCTTCGTTGTCCTCTTCATCTTCATGGCTGAGTAAATATACCATTATGTTATTATTATACCTACAGTATACTACAGCAGACAACTTTCAGTATGAAACTACATGCATATTTCTACACACTATGAAAGAGTGCTTAAAAACTACCAGAAATGCAAAAATTTAAGTGATTAAAACATTAAAGTATAAATAAATTGTTATGCGCCTCAGTTAACATTTTTAACAATAAGTTAAAAATTTTTAAACCAAACGCCTATTTTTTCAGGAATAATGATTTGATATTAGCGGACGGTAACTATGCTCAGCCTCGCTGGCAGTCAATAACGTTGATGAACTTAAAGACTTACAGTAATACAAAATGATAGGTCAAGCTTACCAATCTTTTTATCCACTTTGACATTGCTCTCCTCATTTTTTTCTTTTTCTGTTCTGCGCGCCAGAAAATTTCCCTCTTCTGTCCATTTTGCATACGTGAACGTATATTCTTTTTTTTCTTTTTTTTTACTTGTTTAAAATGCTAAACAAAAATAGTCTTTTAACAAATATAATTTTTCAATTTTCAAAGATTTTTTTTCACAATGGCACCCACCTCCCTGTGGCGCCCCCATGCACTGCATATACTGCATACCCCATTTTTGTGTCCCTGTCTGTTGGTCAGGTTTATGTTCAGCAATGTTCATCAGTGACCATCAATGAATTTTCTTCCCTGATGGCACAGCCATCAGATGACAATGCTAGGATTCATATATCCTAATAGAGTCGTTCGGGAAGCATGAGAAAACATTTTCATTTTCATCATGGATTGGTCATCACAAAGTCCAGTCCCTAACCAGACCTTAACCCCTAACATCTTCAGGATGTGCTCGAGCACACTTTACGCAGCAGACCGATTTTCCCATCATCAATACAAGATCTTGGAGAAAATCTCAACTCTGGACAAAAATAAATATTGTGACTTTGGATAAGCTTATCTAAACAATACCATATCAAATGTGTTCTGTAGTTAGTGTGCAATATTTTTGGGGCCGGACAGTATGGTTTGTATGGTGTTTTATTTGTGTCTTATTCTTGAGCAGAAAAACACAACCTACTCACAGCTTGGGCTTGACGCTTGTGCTTGCTGTGCCCTGCGTGCTAGAGGTCTTCAGGTACATGAAAAAAGGAAAAATTGTTGGAGGCTCAGTATGTAAGGGTATACATATGTTTATGTTTTTAATATTTTAGCAGTAGTATTTTCAAATACATTGCAGAGTCTTTTTTTTAATTTTATTTATTTTTGTCAATCGCATTAGTCAGATGCTCTTATCCAGAGCGATTCACATTTAGCTTTATATAACTGAGCATTTAAATGTCGGAGACCAAGCTGTGGCAGCTCAGTGGACTTTTTGTTCAGAAAGCCAATGTCACTGCGCATACTCTGCTAGTTGACGACCCCTGAGAGAAGATGACCATCACGAAACCAAAAAGACAGTGAAACCAAAAAAAAAAAAAAACATACAACATGCTGGTCAACCTGGCCAGCTTGTTTTTTTTCCACAAAATGATTGTCTCCTCTGTATTTTAAAAGTGTGTTGTTTCTAACACTACATTCTGTTATGTTTTACAGAATTGTTTTTTTTTCCCCCGATTTTCTCCCTAATTTAGTCGTGTCCAATTCCTCCCAGTCAAAGGGGGCTCCCACATTACTACTACTCAGCTGGGAAGGCCGAAGATTATCACGTGTTCCCTCCGAAATACGTGACGCCCGTCGACTGCATCTTTTCGAACTGCTCGCTCTGCATCGTTGGGGGCGGCATAACACACTTGGAGGACAGCGCTATTCGCTCCGTCCGTTGCGTGAGCTCACAGACGCTCCTGAATGGCTGTAGAGCCGTGATTAATGTGGGAGCACTAAGTACCTCTTATCCCTCCCCTCTGAAAGTGCTTGGCCAATCAGCTCTCTCTAGACCTCCGGCTGTGAGAGGTTACAGCATCACCTGGGATTCGAACTGGCAATCTCCAGATGATAGGGCGAGCACTTTATCACTGCGCCACTCGGAGGCCCTGTTTTACACAATATTAACACACTTTTGTTTTTATTAACGCTACATTTCTTGTAAACAAGGTCCTCAAAAAACTTTTGCAGGGTCTGGCAATCTGATTTTTGTTTCATTTATGCATGGAGTTTGCATGTTCTCCCTGTGTACTCCGGCTTCTTCCCACAGTCCAAAAACATGCAGATTAGACTAAGTGGCGTTCCCAAATTGTAGTGTGTGAATGTGAGTGTATGTATGTGTGCAATGGATTGGCACCCTATCCAGGGTGTACACAGCCTCAAGCCATAAGTCTCCTAGGATAGACTCCAGGCGCCCGGGGCCCTGAACACAGGATAAAGCGTTATAGACTGTAAGTGAGTCAGTGACAACAATGTGTCAAAAGTCAAAATTTACTTAAATGCTGACCAATTCTGACTAACAGCAGACTAACATGCAGACTTTGCACAAAAATAAAGTCAACCTCATAAGCGTCCTGTCTACTGACGCTAGCTACATCTTGCAGTATGTCCAGCAGAATGAGATCATCACCAAACTCATGCTTCAACCACAATAAAATGAAAATAAAAATATTCCTATATGAGCTTCTACTTTTTCATAAAGATCTAAATGCTCACAATTTTAACGGTGGATTGCTGATTGTTACTACAGTATAATAGTTAGTTTACGATTCAGTTGTGTAAAAAATTGTGGCCTTCCTATTAGTCAACAGACGCTCTTAAAGATGTGTTCCAGTGGCTTGATTTTACTGTAGATGTGCACAGTAAAACACACAGATGGAGCCATCGTCTCCAGAGATGATATCTTTGGCCCATTCAGCGGAACATCTTGTCCAAGACTAATCAGTAAAGCCAAAGTGTTTTTCATCCAGGCCTGCCGTGGAAAAGAGTCTCAACCTCTTGTTACAGCCCAGAGTGATAGCTATAATGACGAGGAAATGGAAGTAGAAGCAGAAATGGAAGAAGAAGCAGAAATGGATGCTGTTCAGATGGCCACATTACCAGCTGATTCAGATTTCCTCGTGGCGAGGTCGACCGTTAAAGGATACGTATCGCTCAGGGAAACCATTTCAGGCTCCTGGTTTATCCAGTCCTTGTCTCCTGCGCCTGGGGCTGCATTCACAGAGAATCTTAGAACAAAAGCTCTCCTAAGTGGCAATAAAAGTTCCTGGCTATATTATTTATAAACCTTATTTACAAAACTGCTCAGAGGAACTTTTACTCAGCTAAGAGAAATGAGGGATGACATGTTCCATGAATAAATTTCAAAGAAATTCAGGAACAGATTGGCTCATGTAGGAGTAAAAGCAAATGAGCACAGTGTCATAAAACAACATTAAAATGGTCAGTTCCCTTTCAGTCAATTCACTCGGTACAGCACATATTGTATGGGATATCACGCCCTTTCGCCCACCTATATTCACGCCTTAAAGGCAGTCAAGCCTGTGGTGACGTAGGTGTAGCCCCGTCTATACCTATAAGCACTCGTCATCACAGTTGACTCTCATTTCTTACGCTCTTCACCTCGCTGCGAACACCTTTTCCGTAGAGTTCTTCTAGGTGCTGCTAGTCAACTCTACATTGGACATTATAAGACTGAGCTTAAAATCAGCTTAACTGTTCCTGTTGGTGTTAGCGACAACAGCCTTATTTGATGAGTCGTCTACCCGCGGAGCGCTGACTTTAGGTTCACTGTCAGTCAACGAATTAGTGACGTCTCAATTTGGTTGGCTCTGTTTAGCCATGCTAACAGTGCTAGCTAGTATGAGCAAGGAAGCTAATGTGACAAGGAAGATGCGGCTCTCCCCTGTCCGCAGTAGGGCGGCTCCTCTGAGCGACTAGCTGAGCCCGAGTCATGTGCGCTTTGTCGCCAGCTCCGGCGTTCAACGCTGGAATGACAGGTCACGTTCGTGGAGACCTGGGAAAAAATACAGTCGCTCAGCAGGACCCCCTCCTTTTCAAATTAGCAATTCCAGCTTCGCCTGTGTCTGCTGAAGAGGAGTTTTCGTCAGAAAAATTTGAGTATTTTGAGGGTTCGGAGGACCTTGAGCTTACTGGTGCCTCAAGAGAGCCCGATGTGTGCGCTACAGTACTTAACGAGGTCAGGATCGGGACAGACTACATTTTGCGCATGTCTCGTTGTGCAGTGGTAGCACAGAGGTATTTATGGCTCACGCTCTCTGACATTCCAGATAGAGACAGGGCATTCTACTTGGATGAACCGCTATCTGCTGAGCGTTTGTTCGGCCAGTCACTCGATGCCATTCAAGCAAAGTTTGACATTGCGAGACATCATTCCCAAACAGGCTCGGACTTTAAAGGGAGAGGAGCTCTGGCAGCAGGGAGACACTGTTCCTCCTTTCTCAATGCCGCCCAAGAGGCCACTATGTTATGTTCAGGGAATCAGTCCCAAACGGCATTGCACTTCCCTAACACAGTCTCACAAGCACAATCCCCCCCCCCCGCCGCCTCTGTTCTGTTAACCTAGGTTATAGTCATAACCATTCGATTATCATCTGTTTTATAGGGGTGAGGATGTTCCGAATATCCTGCGGCCTGTCAATAATGAGGTCAGCCAAAAAATCAGAGCAATAGGTATCGCTAAACAGATGCCTATCCATGAGGAAGAAGCTGGTTTTCCATTTGCCCTAATCATGAACATTTTATATAACGAGTATTTTCTAATGAGTATTTCACAGGCAGCAATCTGTTTAAAATTTTTAAGGATTAAAAAAATGCACCAAGCCAACATTTTGATTTTTAGCCTAATCTTTATATTTTGGTTTTATTGAATTAAGCTACACAGTGGTTTTATTGAATTAAGCTACATGGTGGTGTAGTGGTTAGCACTGTCACCTTGCACCGCCAGGGTCTGGGTTCGATCCCCGGCCAGGCTCGATTCCCGTCTCTGTGTGCATGGAGTTTGCATGTTTTCCCCGTGCTTGGTTGGTTTCCTCCGGGTACTCCGGTTTCCTCCCAAAGTCCAAAGACATGTAAGTTAGGCCCGTAGTGTGTGAATGAGTGAGTGTATGTGTGTATGTGTATGTATGTGTGTGTGTCTGTGCCCTGCCATGTGCTCCAGGCCCCGTGTGACCCTGGATACAGGATTAAGCGGTATAGATGATGAGTGAGTGAATTAAGCATTGAGTAAATCAAAAGTGAATCTCTGGAGTCAAATTTGGTGCTGCTTTAAATTATGTCCAAACCTTGCTTTTGTATTTATCTTTGCAAAATTTTGGGAAATGGGAAAAAATGGTTATTTACCGTGAGCCATAATTTACATGCAAAATAGGAAAGAAGGTTCAGGAATTTTTACTTAAATACTGTAATGATGTCAATTAAGTTTGTCATATTTTTATGTGTTTTGTTATTTTACATGAAAAAGTAATAAAGTAATAAACGTTGAGCTAAAATAACATTTGTTTAAGGTATTAATTACTATTTTGTCTACAATATTAAATAAAAGAACAATAGAAAATTTCTAGGGGATAAATATCACTTTTATTAAAATGCAAAAACTGATATATTAACATGACATATTTGAACATTATCATGTGTTCTAAAAAAAAAACAAAATCTTCTTGATCTGAATTGAGCATTAGATGGCAAACGAATCAGGAGACTCAGAACCAGGGTTCAACTGGGGAAGATTTTGGAGAAGTTTTATTTTGCGTGCATGCATCAATCCATCAACCTGTGCAATGAAATCCAAACATAAATGGCAAAACACCCATTTTATACTAAGATGTAAACAACAACCCAAGGCTAAAAAACAATGAAAGAAAAATACAATCAACGTTAAAAACATGATGTTAAAACTAAGTAAACAAGGACACTTGTAAAGTGTAACATAAACCTATTCTTAATGATTGTGCCATATTTATATCATTACATAATACATTCTTTGACTGTGACCATACCTAACTGCCATCTCTCCTTCTCTTCTGCTCTTTCCTCTTCTCTCTCTTTCCCTCTACCTGTCTCTCTGTCGAGCTATCCTTCCAATCTCACACAGTATGATGCAGAACAATCCCTGCTATCCGTTTTACCCAAATGAGGATGGGTTCCCTGCTGAGTCTGGTTTCTCTCAATGTTTCTTCCTATTACCATCTCAGGGAGTTTTTCCATGCCCCTGTCGCCATCATCCTCGGCTTGCTCATCAGGAACAGTCTTATCATTTTGATTCATACACGTTCACATCTCATACAAACTTATATAATTCTTTTGATTGTGTAAAACTGCTTTGCGACAATGTCAATTGTTAAAAGCGCTATACAAATAAAATTGAATTGAATTGAAATTGAATTATATCAAATATTAAGGAAAATCTGAATTAAATCCCTCACATATAAGTTATTGTTTAATTTCCATTCTGCAAATAATAAAAGGATTAAAAAACTTAATCAATTCATATAAATTGATGTCAATTTATAATACAATAAATCAAATTACACCATTTCTCTTTTTTTTTCTCTTTTATTATAAAGTATTTTTTATACTGTAATTCTATTTCGCATCCAGAATTATGACATATTGGAATAACAAATAACTTCCTGGAATTATCTAATGAGGGTGATTTAAAAACAAACAATTTTTTTCATTTTGCATTGTTTGTTAGAAAAATCAAAAAAGTGCATAATTTTAAAAAAAGGTCTGCATTTGACTCACCGTTGTACTTGTGAATTAAACATAATTTAAATTAACTTCATTTAAATTCAGTACAGTAAGTACCCGACATACAAATATTTGAGATACGTTGCTGGGAACCTAAATATAAAAAGGATTTTTATCTGTATTTAATAAAATAGCCTGATATGCCAAATAACCTGAGTGTGCCATTCAATATATACTGTAAATATAACACCATTAAAACCTATGATCAGATTAAATGAAAAGTCTACTCAGGTGTGATGGAAGACCAAGCTTCATCACAAAACTTTCTAGCTCAGTCCATTGGTAGCACCAGTTTGTTGGTAAGAGTGTAGCGAGGCTGAGGCATCTGCTTGAAGCTTTTTAAGTTCAGAGTGCTCACGCTGCGGTTCACCCTAGTCAGAATGGTTAGGATGTCTTCTTTTCTGTTTAAGCAAAAAAAAAAAAAACACTTAAATTTAAGGGAAAGACAAAGCAAGAATATGTATTACACATATATTACAACATGCAATCTCTAATGATGTATATACATAGTTCTCACAAATATATATATATAATCTATATACAGATATTTACAGTCGTGATCTGATCATAGCAAGTATTAGGCAAATACAAAGACAAACAACAACATCTACATTTTTTCACCATGCCATTATTTATTTAACAAAAACAAAGCCAAAAAAAAACATGTGGGCAATACTACTATTAGTACGCCATAATTCCATTGTAGATCCACGTAGGCAGCAATAACTTGAAGTAATTGTTTCCTGTCTGACTTTATCAGTCTCTCACATCATTGTGGAGGAATTTTGGCCCATTACAACATTACTTCAGTTCATTGAGGTTTTCAAGTATTCGCTTATGCATAGCTCTCTTAAGGGCAGCGGCTGATCATCTGTCATCATCTGTACTTGTTTCTCACTAGTTCATGTCTTGAGTTAGATGTTTTTTATGTCTGAATGATTTATAGGTCTTTGTGTGGCTTAACAAACAAAAACATTCCGTTGAAGCTGCACAAGTACAGGGACTGGAGTGTAAATGAGAGACAAATACTTGGCTAGCAAAAATGAGAGTAAACAAAGTATGTCAGGAAGCCTGGAGAATTATTTCTCAGGATTAAATAAAAATACAAAAAGTCTGGATCTTGAAAGTAAAATAAAAAAAAGAGGCATGCCTCAAGTACTGTATGTGTATGAGCTTATAGTTCATTGCTGGAAGCATAATTGGGTCAAAATGATCAGATAATAACTGAACACATGCTCTGAACACAACATCCACATCTGTCCAGACTTCAGTTCGGACAGGATTGCTGTTGATTTCAGTCGCTAAAACTAGCTATGAATCCACCTAGCCACACTATCTCAGTTTGTAAGGCTGATTGAGTAAAACCTACAGGAACAAAATTATAAGGTACAAACACACACATGTGAGTTAAATATGGGTTTGTATTGTGTATGTATTTGCAACAGAGGCATAATGAAAAAAAAAAGAAAAGTCAAATAATTTTATATTTTGCCTTATGAAATTTTTTATTTTTTTTCTTCCTGCTCACTTACTTGGGGCAGCCATATTTCAGGTGTTTGCACAACTCCTGGATGTAAATGGATCCATTTTTTGTGTGACGGAAAGACTTGTAGGACTCCACAGTTGCCATCCCTATCAGGAAGTCTGCTTCAACAGGTAAATGGATGTTATCAGCTTTTTCAGTATCATCCTCATACTCATCCTTTTCAGTTACATAGTGCTTCCACAGTCCCTGCTGCAGCTTGGTGCCCTTAAAATGAAGAAGTGGTTGGGTTTTCTTGTGAGTGTTGAGCAGTGGGCACATGATATTCTGCTATAGTGAATTTTAAACAAATTTTGGAGACTGGCTTTGCTTTTCGATCTGCATCCATCAACATCTCACTCCCAGACAAGGATACTGTCCTTGTAAAGACTGAATGAGATGGAAATGTCCTAAATTTGAAAATATTGCATTCTTCTGGAAATTACAATGAATAATACGACACTGCAAAATTCCCAGTGTTGATTTAACACCCCAAGTGTTTACATATGACCGAATGGTCACGAATGTACTCTGAAAGTGTTAAATCACTTTCATGTACATAACATGTCACTTTACTGCATATTTGCACACCCCTGGACATTCCATTCCTTATGTTCACTCCATTCCAAAATTTTCTAATTTTTATTTGTACAGTTAGGTTTTTCTCACTTTCTTATAATTTCCTTATATCTTCCTTAATGTATATTTGTATCATACAGACATTTTATATTTTATTTTATTCTTCTTAGTCAAATTTTACTTTTATATATATATTTCTCAAATTTCCTTTTTTTAATATTTATTTTCTATATAGATATTCTTTCTTATTCCTTCTTAAATAAATAACTTTCTTGTTTTTTTGTTCTTTCTTGTTCTAAGGTCAGGGCAGTTGCCTAAGCATTTCACTGCATATCGTACTGTGCATGATTGTGTATGTGACAAATAAAAAATTTTTTTGAATTTGAATTTGAAATCAACACTCTGGGTGTTCATTCAAGACTAAGGATTTTGCTGTGTAGTGTTAGATTGGGCGATTACCACATCAAATCATGAGAGCACTTTGAATTTTCCGATACAAAGTGGTGATGCCGCTGCTCTAACACTAGTAATACACATTGTAATTTCCAGAAGAATGCAATCTGATATGGATGAGCCGGGATTATGTCAGTCTGGACTACACTAAACTGTCATTGCATAGGAAGGGATTTATTGCATTTTATTTTTATTACCTCATTAGGTGTCCTGATTGGATTATCTGTAAAAGAACAAAACAAGAACAGTGTAACTGACTCCTGCTATATTCCAACTCACAGTTAAAAAACTTAATCAGGGTTTCTAGGTTGTGTTAGTGTTACTATTTTATTTTATTATAAGAAATTAGTATATATTGTAGATTTTATATTTTACATTCTTTTCTATTGGCATTTTGCCTCTCTTATTTTCTTTTTAGGTCACCAACAGTCATATGAGCTTTTCACTGCATATCATACTGTGTATGGTTGTGTAAGTGTCAAATAATTGAATTTGAAATAGAATTTTTTTCTCATACCGTGGATGTGTGATGTAGGTGAAGGGTCAAAAAGTCCTTGAAGCCCAGGGGAATTCTCCTGAACCTCTTTTCTCTGCAAGACATCCACAAATTTGCAACATGTCGCATCACCCTTGTTCATCACAATGTCCAGAAGGTTAGTGACAATGTCCTCCTTTGTGTGGTTACTGTGTATAAGTTTGTTGTATTCACGGTCGGTGATGATGTTATCCTGTTGAACATACTGCAAGATGAAGCCAGCATCAGGAGACAGGGTTCTGATAAGGAGGACTTTATTTTGGCGCACAGTCATCATCGCTGTAAAACAGAATTAGAAACTAAGCATATTGTGTCAAGCTTATTTTATTACACAAAATGCTAATGTACTGTACAGTCGTGGCCAAAAGCTTACATAAATTACATAAATATTGGAAATTGGAAAAGTTGCTGCTTAAGGTTTTATAATAGCAATTTGCATATACTCCAGAATGTTATGAAGAGTGATCAGATGAATTGCATAGTCCTTCTTTGCCATGAAAATTAACTTAATCCCGAAAAAAAAACTTTCCACTGCATTTCATTGCTGTCATTAAAGGACCTGCTGAGATCATTTCAGTAATCGTCTTGTTAACTCAGGTGAGAATGTTGACGAGCACAAGGCTGGAGATCATTATGTCAGGATGATTGGGTTAGAATGGTAGACTTGACATGTTAAAAGGAGGGTGATGCTTGAAATCATTGTTCTTTCATTGTTAACCATGGTGACTTGGTGACATCATTGCATTGCATAAATATGGCTTCACAGGCAAGGATATTGTGGCTACTAAGATTGCACCTAAATCAATAATTTATAGGATCATCAAGAACTTCAAGGAAAGAGGTTCAGTTCTAGTTAAGAAGGCTTCAGGGCATCCAAGAAAGTCCAGCAAGCGCCAGGATCAAGAGGCGGGTGGACAAACAAAAAACCCACTAATTCTGACAAACTCCAAGAAGTGATTATGAAACAATGGGTTGCTATCAGTCAGGATTTGGCCCAGAAGTTGATTGAGAGCAGCCCAGTCGAATTGCAGAGGTCCTGAAAAAGAAGGGCCAACACTGCAAATACTGACTCTTTGCATAAATGTCATGTAATTGTTGATAAAAGCCTTTGAAACATATGAAGTGCTTGTAATTATATTTCAGTACATCACAGAAACAACTGAAACAAAGATCTAAAAGAAGTTTAGCAGCAAACTTTGTGAAAACTAATATTTGTGTCATTTTCAAAACTTTTGGCCACGACTGTATGTCCAATTAGTGTTCAATCATAATGATGAAAAATAATCGTTGACAACCTAAGACTAAAACTAAATAAAAAGTATTCTTTGAAAACGTTAACTATGATGAAATGTTTGAAATTTTTCATCAACAAACAAAAACCGAAGGATAATGTGAATGACAGATGAATGAACAAATTATTTTAAAATCAATTTACCCTGAATTACCCGACATGTGCCTGTTGTCATTACCTTACCTGTCTCTTCTTTCATTACACAACCTCTCAGCTGGACACAGGGGCATAATCATAAGAATAATCTTTAAATTTTTGCAAAGCAAATGTTTATATGACCCTCAATAGTTATAGCATAAAGAAATTACTGTACTTAGAATTTTCTACAGTTTGTGGCCAAGCATTTGTATTTATTTTTAATTAGTATCAAAAATAATTTATTAGTAATAATATATTGATTTCATGCCCTGGGCTTTGTATGGTTTAGATCCATGGTTCCCAACCTTTCGTCTGCTCCCTCCTCAAGGAGGCACCAATGATACCAGAGGGTACACAAGCTTTTGTCTGCTTTTCAGTTCTACACAGTTTCCACACACCCTCCTGCAGATCATTGCCCTGACATGCCTGGATGAAGAAGAGTTTGGGTTTGCCTGTGAGCGTTGAGCAGCGGGAAAATGGTTGAGTAAGCTCACAGATCGGAACGGGTCTGCCATCTGTCCCCAGCACGACGCCCTTCTCACCATGTGAGAGGATGCAGCAGACAAAGGCATCCATTTTGGAGTGGTCCTTCATTGAAAACTCCTTCACTACTTTTAGCATGTCAGAACTTGAACAATCTTTTCTCTCTTCCACTGAGAAATGCATTCTCTCAAAAACTTCTGTAAGTGCATCTACAAAACAGAAACAAAATGTGTATAAGAAGGAAGAAAGAACTATTCTAAATTATAAGTCAGTAATAAAACAAAGCCATCAGAGCTGATATTTAAAAAAAATTATCAACAACTTCTGACAGAATCCCACATTCAGTAGTGCTATAATATAAAATTCAATTAGCTGTCAGAAATGGCAGTAAATACCTTTATCTGCGTCTGTCCCTCTCCTATTGCATAGTTGCGATGTGTCTTGAAAGTTGAGGTTGTTAATAATCACGCAGTATCCTACAGGTCGATGGGTCATAGGATAACAGTCGCCCCCCTTGGGAAACACAATTTTCCAATGTTATGTTTTGTATTAATGAATCACTTTCACTATTATAATGCTATGCTATACATTAAATTTATTCATTGGTGCCATTTGGGAGACTGGCTTCAATGTGCATTCATTCTTCCATTTTTTATTACCTCATCAGTGACGAAAAGTTGCTGAAGCCGAGGGAAAGCCTCCTGAACCTCTTCTTGCTTCAAGAGAGCCACAAATTTGCAACATGTAGCATCACCCTTGTTCATTAAGGTGTCCAGGAGGTCAGTCACAATGTCCTCCTTTGTGTGGTTATTGTGTTTAAGATTGGTGTATTCACAATCAGTGATGATGTTATCCTGTTGTACATACTGCAAGATGAAGCTGGCATCAGTAGACAGGGTGCTGATAAGTGAAACTTTATTTTTGCGTACAGTCTGCATTGCTGTAAGACAGAATTAGACCGTGCATTTCAGTTATTTCTTCAATGTTTCTTAAAGAGCGAATTCAGCAGCCCTTGTTTTCTGTTGTCATGCCCCTGTGTTCAATCAGCAATTGCCACAACTACTAGCTTACCTTTTGTGATTTATAGCAACTATGCTTAACAGACAAAATTATTGAAGCTTTCATTTGATCAGGATTTGTGTTTGTACCTTTGACAAACATAATGGTAGAAGTTGTTAATGACAGATGTTCAGTAACAGCCTTTGTTGTCTCTCTTGCATGTTTAATTTCACTGTACTTATACGTTTATTTATACATCATAACCCTATTGCTTTAATATATGGTCTTTTTGCAGCTGACATGTTGACACTAAGCTTGTTTTCTCCAGTTTATTTAATTACGTAAAATCCTACCTTTTGTCTAAAACACACATTTATATAATTTCTCAAAGGGTTAACTTGCCTGTGTGGTGCTAAACTTCTGCTGATGTTAAAGGCAGTTTGAAACAGTTATACTTGTATCAGTAAATGTTTCACCACTTGCCACAAAATTTGGAGGTGGGTTATTACCCTACCTGGTAGCTGAACACAGGGGCATAATCATAAAAATAATCTTAAAAATGCTGCAAAGCAATTTAACAAAGCTACATGTTTATATGATCCTCAATAAATAAATAAATAAATAGGTAGAAATTGTATTTTTATTTATTTTTATTTAGTTATTAGTAACAATATATTAATTTCATCATCTGGATTTTGTATGGTTTAGATTATGTTTATTTAACTCCTACCAATAATTTCACTTATAGTATATCCCCTTTCTATATAAACCTTGTTTCATTATACAAGCATTTGTGGCATTGGTGATGACACAAAACTAGAGGAGAATGACATGTGCATTTAACATTGAGGAAGCCGAGCTGACCATTGTCATAACCAACAGCTGGTACATGCTATAGATATGTTTCACTTGTAACAGTTTGGAAAACTACCACAAACTAAATAAGGAGCGGGAGGAGAAAACACTCTGATGGGGGTAAATAATGTTTAAATACTGTATGCTCTGTGTTGCGCAGCGATACAGTGATTTTTTACCTTCAGTTTTTCCCCCCCTGTGTTTGGTAATTTACTCTGCATGGCCAATTCTATAAATCTTTCCTACACTGTCAGAATTTTCTTACCACTGGTAAAATTTGTGTTATATATATAAAGATGCACTGCTTTAACAAGAGTTCCTACATAGAGTTCATATGTATTGTTAAAATCAATATGTAATATGAACATGTTCATTTTAAAGGAGGACAGAAAAAAGTACAGAAATCATTGTCTTATTACAATACATACAGTATTCCGCGAGGGAAGTGTAGCGTTGTGCAGCCCATTGGCATGTAAAATTAAAAGCAATTTTAAAAATCTTTAAAAATCTCTTTTTAAAAAGTTGCTATTAATTAATTAATTAATTAATTAATTAAGTACAACAAACATATTTGTTGTATGCCTGCTTTATATTATACATACATCATTGAAAACTGTTATTTTATTTTTGTAAGTTATTACACATATAATAAGAATAAAAATGCTTACTGCCAGTAACTGTCATATAATAATATATGCTGAAATTACAAATAAATTTATTCAAAAAGAGGTTGGCCTCTCCAAATCAGAACTACTCTGTAGAACACATAAAACAATACATATAGTTTTTTTTTTTTTTTTGTGGCAGAGCTGCCTATGATGAAATGCCCCCACTTCCTGAATGTTATACTCTGTGTCCCAACTCCAAATAAATTCAGCAGCGTAAACACTGGACATGGGAGATGGAAACAAACAGGGGTGGTTCTAGAGGGGGGGCATGGGGTGGCACCCGCACCCCCGAAATATGATTGCCCCCCACCACCACCCCCAATATCATTTGGCAAATACTGTCACCCTGACAATGCCAAACATCATTGAATCAGAGTGGCATCATTGAATCACTCTCTCATTGGGTTAGAGCGCTGTCACTCACTGCTTGATTTGCAAAGGGGAATCACATTTCCGCGATTTTCAAAACGGAGGAGAGAGACGCGCACCACTACTCAACCATGACACATCACTTTTTATGGTGTGTATACAGTCACTTCTAATTTTTTTAAATTCCACCCTGAAAGCTTGTTTATCTCATTATTTTTGTGTGACTGATCAAGAATGACCAGCAGACTGCTGAAGAGAAATGATTTAGCATCAGTGCTCACCACCACATACATAGTAAACAGATAAATGTTACTTTATCAGTTGTTTTTTATGAATAAATGTGCGAAAATCTTTTCTCAAAAATACTAAATGATTTTCAGGCTCTTGTGGGAGTGCTACATTTAACTTAATACTACGCATATTAGCGCACAGAGCATTGCTCAAGATCATTTCTAAGCCATGTTTTTATAATTTAACCTGATTTACCACCCCCCCCCCCTGACTGATTCATTGTCCCCC
>JAAGKR010003886.1:47449-68306 GCA_011419295.1 Clarias macrocephalus
CCCCCCCCCCCCCCCCCCCCGACTTACAAAATCCTCGAATCGCCCCTGGATACAAATTAATATTACAATCGTATATGCATAAGTAACAGGGGCGTTTCTAGGATTTTCAGTTAAGGGGGGCACAGCCCCCATAGATGTTTAACACACATTTGGCTTGTTCAGAATCAGTACTCATAGGAGTCTTCCTAATCACACACACAGTTTACTGTATAAACCTTTTTCTATGTTTAAAGAACAATCAGAAAAATGTAACCAGAAAACAGCATATAACTTGAAACTTACACTGATTAGCAATTTAAACAACACACTTATGAGGCTGGACAATGGAATAAATTGTGTGAGTGCCAATAATGTCAAACATTTATCTGTTTATTCTTTGACAATACTGCTGCTTTTTGTTGGAAACTAGCAGACATAAAATTGTGAAAAATAATTTCTGATGCAATGACTTCAGTTAATGTTGGGAACACAGTGTTAATGTGCATGAGAGGCTGCCCATGTTTTACTCTTACTTGCTGCTCATTTGGAGACCTACTCCCTACTACTGACCTTCCATCTACAGTTAAATATAAATATTAAAACTTTGATAATCATGTTATCTAGTTTAATTTAGTGTTTTAGCTTCATAAATAAGACAATCAGTTCTACATTCAACTCATTAAAATTTCATAGCTACTAGGCTATTTATTTTAATGGAAATAAAAATAAATGTTTTAATGGAATTAAGCAAAGCATCTTTTTAATATCATCCTTATATTGTTTGTTTCTTGTCACGAACTGTGGGTAGTCCGGGCTGTTGTTAACGCTAAGGGCTTAAATAAGGCGGGCATAGGTACAGAGATTTGTTTAATCAAAACGAGTCTTTTAATAACAAAATAAGACAAGACAAGAACAGAAAACAAATCAAACAGAAAGTCCCCAGACGTAAAACAGTCTCTTACAAACAAAACATACAGGCTCTTTTAAAACAAACAGGGATCACAAAAGACGTACAGGCTCTCCAAAGCGACACGCACACACTCGCGCCCCTATGGGCGAAACCACACACACTCGCGCCCCTATGGGCGGGCGAAACCACACACACTCGCGCCCCTATGGGCGTATCCACACGCACTCGCTGCTCCTATGGACGAAACCACACACACTCGCGCCCCTATGGGCGTATCCACACACACTCGCGCCCCTATGGGCGTATCCACACGCACTCGCTGCTCCTATGGGCGTATCCACACACACTCGCGCCCCTATGGGCGTATCCACACACACTCGCGCCCCTATGGGCGTATCCACACGCACTCGCTGCTCCTATGGGCGTATCCACACACACTCGCGCCCCTATGGGCGTATCCACACGCACTCGCTGCTCCTATGGGCGTATCCACACGCACTCGCGCCCCTATGGGCGTATCCACACGCACTCGCTGCTCCTATGGACAAAACCACACACACTCGCTGCTCCTATGGGCATATCCACACACACTCCTGCTCCTATGGGCGAAACCACACACACACTCGCGCTCCTATGAGCGGTAAGACACACTAAAAGCGTACCCGGGCTTAGAGCAGGCACAAATGGAGAACCCACACACAGACTGAGACACACACACACACACATAGGCTGAGACACACTCACGCTGAGACACACAGAGGCTTAGAACACAAATAAATAACAAACCATATAGAGCCTTCTAAACATAAAACCCAAACTAAAACACAAAACAAACGCCGACAAAAGTAATGCCCTCTTAACATAATTAAAGCTCGACACAGTTTCCCAGAACAACCAGCTATTCATAACTACTCTAATGAGCTACCTCGTGTCAGGTGAGTTCAGTCATCACCTGACCGAGGTGCCTTCTGGGAAACTGAGTCTACAAACAGAACTACAGAAACTTACAAACACACATGTCCACAATGCCCTCTAGAGGCAGTCCCTTACATTTCTATTCATTAAAAAAGACACTTTTTCTAAATCAAAGTGACAAAAAACTACTCTAAGGCTAATGAATGTATTTTATGATCTGGGACATTATTTAATACAATACAATATTTATTTCAAAAACAGGATTTTTATACAGTATCCCTATAAATCACACTGCTATGCAGTTAAAAACGAGTGCACTGAATGCTGTCTGTCACTGTTTTTAATCAGTCATGTGCATATCTCTATGGTAGTTAATGCCATATGCACTGTGCAAATGTTTTATATAGACAGTAAGATTTTCCAATTAAAACAGCAACAGCATGATTATTTTATAAAGTAGACTACAGGTTAATAGAGTATGTATTAAAGGCTTCATTTTCACTCGAGGAAACAGCTGGTGTGATGAGGGTGAACACAGAGAAAACTTAGTAACTGATTAATCTCTCATGACATTTTGTAAAATGTATTTAAGAGAAAGGACTGCACTAATGCAGATATAACAATTTATCGAAAACACACACACATTGGTTTAATCCTCGCTCTGTGATGGTGAATTGAAGACAGCGCTGAAAGACAGGGAGGAGCCGAAGTCTGCCGCCGGTTTCATATGAAATTTTAAGGGGACGTGGTGATCACCAATTTGTGTAAAGTTTGAGAAGCCCCTTATTTCCAAGTTGTCGATTTTAGAGTGCATTTATACGTGTGATGCGAAGAAGTAAATAAACACGTAGCAATGCAAAGAAGACAGAGCAACGAAATATTTAAGCAATATAAATGAAATTAATAAAACTAAATTAAGGGAATTGAATTTTAGGGCATTACACCGGGAGCAGCGGAAAGACCAACAACAACAACAACAATCATACAGTAATAACATTCTAATTACCAACTAATTCCTTATGTACTTGTACATGCTTTCACTTTTACATGAAGTAACTAACTCACCTCAGTGGACAGATAAGTTACGGCGGGAACAAACAATATTGTCAAACAAACCATGGGGAGTGCAAGATGCCGTGAGCTAATTTTCAGATAATTACTGTGACTCCATCTTGGTTGTTTCCCGAAACAATATTCGAAATAAAGAGTCCCGTCTTCTCTATAACACTTGTTCCGGTGTTCCGGGAAACACTAGGTTTCCCCGGTCGCGCGCAGTGTTATGCAATCATGACGTCACAGCCAGCAGGAGCGTATGCAAGATCATGGGTTGCGCCCCCTCTCCCCCCCCCCCTTAATGTAATTTACATATAAAATAGCATCAGTCACTGTCCACATCCTTAGAATGGCAAGCTGCAAAAATAACTTGCGTAATGAAGTGCGTACAGTACAGTATGCTTAGACCCTGACGTGGTGCAAAGCACTTTTCCACATCAAATGCCATTTTTATAAATGTGACCGTTGCCGTGGATTTTGGCGTATCTTCATCTTCACAACTGAGTAAACAAAATAGATGTTTCACAAACTTTGTTTCTTAAAGCTACAATAACTTATTTTGCATGCTTCTTAATACTATGTAAGTCATAAAATCCTGTATGGTCTTTACCTACCTGTTTTCTTCACCTGCTCTGAACTCATTTTCTATCATTGTTTCATTGTCCTCCTCATCTTCATGGTTAAATAAATGAACCAGATATTTCACAAAATATATACCTTAAATCATTAATCCCAAATTTATGTTTTTTGATATTGTTTAAAGTGGTCGTGACAGGATGAATTAAATTTTACTTGATTTTTTGACGAATAAGAGGTCACTGCACTATAAAAAACTTTTTGTAATTCTGGTGCACAAAAAAACTTACTTTATAAGTGTACATCATAAAACACAATAAAATGGTAAATGTATGTCATGACTCCTTTAAGTCATAGTATCCTGTGTGGTAGCTCCTACCTGTTCTCTTCACCTGCTCTTGACTTATTTGCTTTCTCTCAGTACTCTTCATCTTCATGGCTGAGTAAATGGACCAGATATTTCACACTATTTATACTTTAATTCTGCAGTACTCCAATCTGCTATATTTCTTGGCCCATTCCTACCTGTTCTCTTCACTTGCTTTGTCATTCTCTTTCACCTGCTCTTCGTTGTCCTCTTCATCTTCATGGCTGAGTAAATATACCATTATGTTATTATTATACCTACAGTATACTACAGCAGACAACTTTCAGTATGAAACTACATGCATATTTCTACACACTATGAAAGAGTGCTTAAAAACTACCAGAAATGCAAAAATTTAAGTGATTAAAACATTAAAGTATAAATAAATTGTTATGCGCTAAAATGCCCCCCACCCCCGCGCCACAGATTGCCCCCCCCCAACCCAATATAATCACCTTCGAATATTATATTACAACAGAAATGTATTGGTTTATGAATTACAAACTACAAATTAGACCAAACGAATTTGATTATAACATAAGAAATATATATTTAAAAACGTGTTGAATAGGATTTTTTAAAATATTTTTTTCATATACAAGATGCATTTTTATATTGCTTATTTTATAATAAAAATCATTTTGTGTAAGTCTTCATAATAAATATATATTTAGTGCAAACATTTTTGTATTACATGAGAAATCCCTGCAAAATAATTGTGTCAGAAAATAAACATTATATGAGAATTTGTATTAATGGTCTTGACACCTGTGTCGTGCCTAGGGTAAATTATAACAGTAATATGATATTTGATAATAATAAACCTATGAATATACTGCATACCCCATTTTTGCGCCCCTGAGGTGGACTAGGTTGTGATCCGACCTCCCCAGGGGGGGGTAGTGCTGCCGCACTGTAAACTCCTTTAACATTAGTATACAGCAGGTCTAGTGTTCTATCCCCCCTAGTGTGACAATCCACATATTGAGTGAAAGTGGGAATAGTCTTGGTGAGTGGTGCGTGGTTGAGATCAGTAGAAAGGCATCGGGGTGTCTCAGCACATAGATGGCGACGCGGCAGTAGCACGCAGCGGCCGCTCCGGGGGGTATTCCAGAAAGCAGGTTATGTGACATACCCGGGTAAGTTTAAGAGTAAGTTTGTGGATAACCTCAACTTTCGGTTCCAAAAACGGAGGTAACTTTCTGGGTATGTTTGTAACCATAGCAACTTGCTCTCTGAAGATAACCTGCTAGGGAGCATGTTATGTTCCAGGGTAAGTTTGTTTTAGAGGTTTATTAAGCATGACGTGCGCTTTTAAAGAAGATCCTGTGGATGTGGAGGCACAAATTATACGAGTTTTTTTTCGCCGGGAGAGCGTTATAAGACCGCGTATTGATGTCTTTTAATTTCCTAATGATTATTTGAAAGAGTGTTATCGGTTTTCAAGGAAATCGTTAATTTACTTAACACATCTCTTGAAACCGCATATTGCTAATCCTCAAAGTAATTGAACACATTGAGTACTGTTAACTTAAATAATTGCAATTAGGTCAAATTAATAGACCTTTTTGAGTATTCAGAACTTTTTGATATTTTAAGTAATCGTGAGTACGTAAGTAACAGTAACCGTCACCTTAAAATTCCACCAAGTAAAACTCTATAGAGCGCTGGTGGCTCAGTGGTAAGAGTTTCGCCTGTCATGTGAACAGCCCGGCTTGTCTGATGTGGTGACAGCACCAACTATTTATTTGATTTGCAACAACAACAAAAAAAAACTCAAAAATTTACAGTTCTATTTACTTAAAATTGGAAACATCATCACTTAAAAAAATTATGTAACTTATTACAGTGTACGTAGCACTTCGTTTTTTTTTTTTTTTTTTTTTTTGCGTCATGGCATTTTTTATACAATGTGGGTGATGCAGAGTATGTGGGAAAGGCAACTGTGTGTAGAGCCGTTCACACAGTATGTCTGGCACTTAAACACTTTTTACACACACCGTAAACCCGATTAAGTTGTCAAAACTAAAAAAACTTGAGGTAATCAGTTACACCATTTTTTAAGTAATGATGTTTCCAATTTTAAGTAAACTATATATATATTTTAATAAATCATTGTTGCAGTTGTTGGGAATCGAACCCGGGTCTTTCGCACGGCAGGCAAAACACGTACCACTGAGCCACCAGAGCTCTATAGAGTCTTACTTGGTGGAATTTTAAAGTGACGGTTACTGTTACTTACGTACTCAAAATATCAAAAAGTTCTGAATACTCAAAAAGGCCTATTAATTTGACCTAATTGCAATTATTTACGTTAACAGTACTCAGTGTGTTTAATTACTTTGAGCATTAGGGTTTACAGTGTATAATAAAAGGGAAGCCAATGTCAAATGTGCTATTTAATACTCTCACGCATTTACTCTGTCCGTTATTTTTTGCCAAGCCAACTGTCTTTCTTTAGCCGATGCAGCCTTGTTGCTTTTTTCATTATTATTGTCTTAAATTCTTCATATGCTGCATTTAAACCTCCAACTCCGCCTCTGTGAAGTATGCCGCTCTCTTTTTTTCACTTTGATTTTCCATTTTAACTCGTGAAATCGACGATTCATTGAAAATGTCTTTATGTATGCACCGTGCACGCGCATTAACTCTGGGTAACCAGTAGGAGGTTGATTAAACTTACTCTTCTCAGGGGTTTTCGAACCGACATACTCATGGTACGCGGGTTTGGAGTAAATCAACCCTGAGGTTAAGTTTTACCAAATGGTAAGTTAACCCAGCTTTCTGGAATACCTCCCCAGAGCCAAAATGGTGCTACATTGTTTATTTTTGTGTATAGCGCGTTTATTTCACTCTGTGTATGGACATCGGCGCAACTGGTGTCCGTACTTATCACCGCCAGACACTTTTGTACTTTAATAACCCGGCAAACGACATCCACGATGAGCTGCGGGAAAAGGGACCTCGGCTTGCTGCGTGAACCAGGCCTTGAGGCCTCTGCGTTGCTGGCGGCCGGAGAAGGGGACATCGGAAGCGGTGTGCGAGGAAGCGGAAGCGTGGAAAGCGGGCGGGAGTCTGTGCTAGGCTAAAAACAAACCCTAGCCGGCCGGCTCTTCCGTCCATCATCTTATCCAACATCTGCTCCCTGGACAATAAACTGGACTACATCCGACTCCAGCAGGCTACACAGCATGAGGTTAGAGACTGCTGCGTCTTTGTTTTCATGGAGACATGGTTCAGCGACAGAGTACCGGACGCCGCCATTCAGCTAGACGGGCTAGCCACGTTTCGCGTCGACAGAAACACAGCTCTGTGCTCTCGCGGTGGTGGCTTGTGTGTTTACATCAACACGAAATAGTGTAAGAACTCTGTGATAGTTTCTAGCTTTTGCTCATCACTGGTGGAAATTGTGACTGTTAGATGTAGACCTTTTTATTTGCCGCGGGAATTCACCACTGTTTTCATTGTCGGAGTGTACATTCCACCTAGTTCTAATGCTAAGGAAGTGCTATGGGAACTGTATGCAAAGATCAGTGAACTGCAAAATACACACCCGGATGGACTGTTTATTGTTGCTGGAGATTTCAACCATGCAAATCTCAAGTCAGTGCTTCCTAAATTCCATCAGTATGTGGACTTTGCAACGAGAGGGGAAAACATGCTGGATCTTGTTTACACAAACATCCCCGGCGCATATTGGGCAGAGCCTCGCCCCCACCTCGGCTACTCAGACCACATCTCCGTTATGCTAATTCCAGCATACAGACCACTCGTCAGGCGTTCAAAACCGGTTCTGAAGCAGGTGAAAACCTGGCCAGCAGGAGCCATCTCTGCTCTTCAGGACTGTTTCGAGAACACTGACTGGAACATGCTTAGGGAGGCTGCGACTTAGGGCAACTACACCGACTTGGAGGAGTACACGTCATCAGTGAACAGCTACATCAACAAGTTTACCGATGACGTCACTGTCTCCAAGAGCATCATCTCACAACCCAACCAGAAACCGTGGATTACTGCGGAGGTGCCTGCACTTCTGAGAACCCGAGACTCTGCCTTCAAAGCAGGAGACAAGATGGCCCGGGCCATCAAAGAGGCGAAGCGTGCACACGCCTAGAGGATCCACAATCACTTCAGGGACAGCAGTGACACACGGCGCACATGGCAGGGCATACAAGCCATCACTACTTACAGGACGACATCACCTGCCTGTGACGGTGGCGGTTCCCTTCCAGATGCGCAGAACAACTTCTACGCTCGGTTCGACAGGCAGAACGACATGGCGGCGAGGAAGACCACCCCTCCTCCGAACGACCAGCTGCTGTGGCTCGCTACAGCTGATGTGAGGAAAACTCTACGCAGAGTCAACCCACGTAAAGCGGCTGGACCAGACAACATCCTAGGCAGAGTGCTCAGAGAATGTGCAGAACAGCTCGCAGATGTTCTCACAGACATCTTCAACATCTCTCTGAGCAGCGCCGTCAATCCCACATGCTTCAAGGTCACCACCATCGTCCCCGTGCCGAAGAAGTCTTCTGTGTCCTGTCTCAATGACTACCGTTCCGTTGCACTTACACCCACCATCATGAAGTGCTTTGAGACACATCAAGACCCTGCTGCCCCCTCACTGGACCCACTGCAGTTTGCGTACCGTCCTAACCGCTCAACGGACGACGCTATTTCCACCACACTCCACGTGGCACTGACACACTTGGACAATAAGGACACGTACGTTCAAATGCTGTACATAGATTTCAGCCCAGCATTCAACACTATCATCCCCCAACAACTGATCGGGAAGCTGAGCCTGCTGGGCCTGAACACCTCCCTCTGTAACTGGATCCTGGACTTTCTGACCGGAGGAGCTCAGTCAGTACGGATCGGGAACTACACCTCCAGCACCACCACACTGAGTACTGGGGCCCCATAAGGCTGCGTGCTCAGTCCCCTGCAGTTCACACTGCTGACTCACGACTGTGTAGCGACACACAGTTCAAATCACATCATTAAGTTTGGGTCTCATTAGTAAAAACGACGAGTCAGCGTAAAGAGAGGAAGTACAGACACTAACGGACTGGTGTAAAGACAACAACCTGTCTCTGAATGTTGACAAGACAAAGGAGATGGTTGTTGACCTTTAGGAGGACACGAAGCGAACACTCTCCGCTGAGCATCAACAGCTCCTCGGTGGAGATCATTGAAAGCACCAAATTCCTGGGTGTCCACCTGGAGAATGACCTCACCTGGTCCCTCACACCAGCTCTCTGCACAAGAAAGCCCAGCAGCGTCTCTTCTTCCTGAGAAGGCTGAGGAAGGCCCAGCTTCCACCACCGATCCTGATCACCTTCTATAGAGGGACTATCGAGAGCATCCTGAGCAGCTGCATCACTGTCTGGCTTGGGAACTGCAAGACCCTACAGCGGATAGTGAGGGCAGCAGAGAAGATCATCGGGGTGTCTCTTCCCTCTATCGAGGACATCTACACCACACGCTGCATTCGCAAAGCCACCAGCATTGTGGCTGATCA
The DNA here is from genome assembly GCA_011419295.1 of Clarias macrocephalus. Classification (NCBI taxonomy): domain Eukaryota; kingdom Metazoa; phylum Chordata; class Actinopteri; order Siluriformes; family Clariidae; genus Clarias; species Clarias macrocephalus. The sequence goes on from JAAGKR010003886.1 coordinate 56,774, forward strand.
GACACACCCCTCTCACTCACTCTTCACCCTCCTGCCATCTGGAAAAAGGTACCGAAGCATTCAGGCACACACATCCAGTCTGTGCAACAGCTTCTTTCCACAATCCACACGTCTCCTCAACAAAAGGGTCTAGACTGATAAATACACACACACACACACTCACACACACACACACACACACACACAATCACTCAACTAAACTCAACTACCTCTTGAGACGGGACTGATTAATCAACACAAGCGCAAACGCACTGATCTACACTACCAGACTATCGTACACACCAACCTGTAAATGCTCTTTTGCACAATATTCACTAAACCTGGATTAGTTTTTGCACTAACTTTTTACATTCTTTCTGCTACATTAAGGAACGTCTACTGTTTTTCCACCACCTCAATTCACTACCTCAAGACCACTGAGTATTGTTATGTTATGTCATGTTTGTCGCACTGTCACTTTGTTGCTCTTGTTTACATTTGCATGTGCACTTTATGTTGTCTGTTATGTGTATTTATATATATTTAAAAAAAACCTATATAGTCTTCCTCTCTGAGTTGGCTAGTTTAGTCTTTCTGTTAATGTATGTTGTAAATTTATGTTGTATGTACAGTAGCACCTTGGTCCTGGAGGAACGTTGTTTCGTTTCACTGTGTACTAACTGTATATGGTTGAAGTGACAATAAAGCCTACTTGAACTTGAACTTGAGTCTGGAGTTTGGAGGTTAGAGAGTGGATGACGTTATACGCGACAGCAGCATTCGCAGATGGAGGAATGTACACAGCAGTTATTATCACATGAGAGAATTCTCTCGGTAAATAATATGGGCGAAGTCCGACAGCCAGCAGTTCAATATCGGGACAACAAACACGCTCCTTAACAGTCACATGACCGGGATTACACCACATGTTGTTGATGTAAACAGCCAGCCCCCCTCCTTTCCTCTTACCACTCTCTCTCCTCGTCCTGTCGCTCCGTAACGCGCTGAAGCCGTCCAGTGTAACGTTAGAGTCAGGCACATCACTATGTAACCAAGTCTCTGTAAAACACATCAGACTGCACTCACGGAAGATGTTTTCAGTCCTCAACAAAGCGACCAACTCGTCCATCTTATTGTCCAGAGATCTCACATTGCCCATGATAGTAGACGGGACATACATTCAATAGACTTGAACTTTCTCATCCTTTCCTTATGCTCCGCTCGTCTCCCTTCATCTTTACTTCCTCCGCGCTGCTTTCTTCCACCTCTGCATCCTCTTGTTGTCCTCTTCCGTATCTCATCCGTATGGGAAGCGAAACACATCAAAAGTGAGACAAATCCGCGACTCTGATAGAAATAGATACCCACAATACCCACAATTCCCCATTGGGGTGCGCAAACATAAACCAGGTGTGGGAAGCGAAACACATCGAAAGTGGGACGAAACCGCGGCATCCGATTGACCCGCCTTAGACGGAACAAACTTCTGCGCGGCCTAATGGACAGCGCAGCGTGACAAGCTGGACAGCGCAGAGTGGATCACGGAGTGGATCGCACAGCGCGAACCAGTTTCAGACACGCAGCGCTGCTCGAATGACAATCCTGTGCAACCCACTGGGCAGTGCTGTGCGACTCTGATAGAAATAGACCCTGTCCACCGTAATTTTACATTTACCCACAATTCCCCGTTGGGGTGAGCAAATAGAAACCAGGCATGGCAAGGCGCACAGTGGAAACGATATTAAACAGTCCTGACATTTTAAATGAAATTGACGAGGCTTTGGAAAATAGAAACACTTGACAACATACAGAAAATGAGATTAGAAGCCTTTTTGTATTGTATTGACTGTATTGTAGGTCATTAAAGGTCTGCTTTGAACAGCCCCTTCTGCTGCAAGTAGAAATTCCTGTAATTCCACAAAGTACCGTAGAATACTGCAGTTTCCATACAGGAAAAATAAACATAATAAATTTAGGAAATTGAACTTCACAATGTCTGCCAATATCCTTATAGCCTAAGCATGAAAAAAACAGCTTCCACTTTGTGCACTACAGCGGGAAATTGTAGGTAAATGTAAAGTTATGGTGGACGGGGTCTATTTCTATCAGAGTCGTGCAGCGCTGTCCAGTGGGTCGTGCAGGATTGTGATTTGAGCAGTGCTGCGTGACTGAAACTGGTTCGCACTGCGCGATCCACTGGGCTGCACAAATAAACCAGATCATCTCTGCGCTGTCCAGATTGTGGCGCTTATTTATTAGATATTTGTTCCGCCCATGGCGGCTCAATCAGGTGCCGCGGTTTCGTCACACTTTTGATGTGTTTGGCTTCCCATACATCCGGAATGTTTAGAGACCTATACAGAATCAGATCTCTAATGCCAGCCGGCTTCAGTGCGATCAGCTGTTCCCTGGTGTAAATGAAGGAATTGGCTCCTTGTTGTTGCACGCTGATCACCCGGAGTGCAGAAAACATAATTACCATTATGTAACCAAGAACAATAACACTTTCAAACTGCATGGTTTGAAAGTGTGACCCTACTTTTTTAAATACAAAATAAAGTTATAAATAAATAATAGAAGGAAAGTATAATAAAAAGTAAAAACACACGAAAAACTCTGGGAGCAACCGCACCAAGCTCCTGCACGCTCGTGCATGCACATGCTATAATCAGTTACAAAGTATAATCTTAAATATATTTAGAATAAATCAATATCACATCCATCGTCACACAGCTAATGTACGGGAATTAAAATTAGTCGTGATGTCAGTACTTGCCCAGCAAACCAGCCTCTTGCAGCGGTTTAAAACGTCTGAATGATCTTCAAATATACAAAAAAGCGAAACTCGATTATTTTGCATATGTTGTTTGTTTAATTCAAAAAGTTCGTAAAAACACTTTAAAACGAGAGAAAAACCGTCAAAATCCTCGTTCGCCCTCTTAGCGCTAGGTGGTGAGTGACGTCATGATTGCATTGGCGCACAACCGCGAAAACCTAGGGACACTGAATTTTCCGGAACAACGGCGCACTTCGTGCGATCATTTAGGTTGCACCAGTAATGTATCAGGGCCAATGACGAAAGAAAGAAAGAAAAGAAAAGAAAAGAAAAGAAAAGAAAAGAAAAGAAAAGACAGACAGACAGTGTGCTGTTCAGAGACAGAGGCAAAGCCCCAGCCTCTGTCTGTTTAAGACGCCGGTGAGAGAGAGAGGTAGAGAGAAAGAGAGAGCGGCATGCATCAGTCTTTTATACTGAGCAGTGCTCGCTCAGTACAAATTAATAGTGCACAGCACAAAAGAAACAAACCTCTCTCTCTCCCCTAAATCCTCTGTAAGGGCATAAGCCCAGAGAGGATATAGTTTTGTTTTATTTTCCAGAGCCCCGTCTGTTCTCTCGTAAATGGCAGAGCTCTGTTTATTTTGTGTTTTCAGTTTTCTTTTGTTTCCTTTATGTTTCTAATTAATAATCCCACGTCATCTCCAAACGGGAAGGTCTTCCTGTGCATATCACAAGCACTCTAACTAACTCCTATTTCATTTACTCCCTCTAAAGCCCTGCGTCAGGGCTCTTATCATTAAAAACATCTCGTGGTGGGGGCGCACTTCCAGCGGTGAATGGAGTAGATGTGTTTTCAATAGCTCTCCGTTAATCTCAATAATTTTATATAAATAAATACATTATAGTCTTTTAAAAGTACTAAAAATCCTTTTGGGAAGAACTAAAAAATGGCAGCAAAGCCAAAAGAAAGCTAAAAAGTCGTGTGTCGATGAAGAAAACATGGCCAATCCTTTCGAATTATCGACCAGTGCTAGCCACGCTAGCAACAAGGCTAACTTTACAGACGCCACAAATACAGACATTCTGGAAGCAATCGCTAACTTGAACCGCTCCTTCGACCAAAAATTTTATGTTCTTTCATCCACATTATCCAAGCTGAATGTATCGCTTGCTAATATCTCTGCCTGGGTGACTGAAACGGAGGAGGTGGCTAAAATTCACGAAGCCCGCACTGAATTGCTGGAGAAACAATGCGCACACCTGGAGACTGAGTGTGGAAAACTTTGAGAAAAGTCATGTGATTTAGAATCAAGATCCGACGTCAAAACATCAGAATTTACGAAATAACGGAAGGTGTTGAGAAGGGTAAACCTACAGAGTTTGTGACAAACTCTTGAAGCAGGTACTGAGCGAAGGGAATTTCGAAAGTCCAGTAATTGACAGGGCACACCGATCGCCACAACTATCAAGAGATGAGAGACCTCAGGAATTTATTGTTCGAGTTCATCATTACCGAATGAAGGAAAGCATTCTATGTTTGGCAAGATCGAAACCCCTGCAATATGATGGCACAACGATACATATCTTTCCTGATCTTGCAGCCGACGTAATGAAGCAGAGACAAAAGTTTGACAGCATACGAAAAAAAATGCAGGGAGCATGAGGTGAGATGTGGATTTTGTTTTCCCTCAAAGTTCATCGTGACCATCAATGGTAATGAAACAAAGGCTTTTGTTTCCCATGAGATGACCGAATCATATCTACGCCAAACAGTGGACAACTGGTAAAGCAATTGAACTGAACTGTTGAAATTGGCAAAAGATTCATAATGAACAAATTCAGTTATGAACATATTGGATTAATAAAAAAACTGTAAATTGTCATTTTTGTGATATTTTAAGATATGCGGTGACTATCTCAATGGAAGAATGCTAAAGGGCATCAAGGGGGAGTTGACAGATGCAAATGTTATCTTTAAGGGGAAGAATGGCTACATGGTGGTTACATAGGATACAATAATAGGGGGGAGGGTGGGTGGAGTCGGGATTTTGTTCTAATTCTTAAGGTACATTATGTTCGTGTTCATGGGAATGCCATTTTCCTTTATTTGGAAGGCTCAATTAAAAAAAAAGTGTATTCAAGAAGGTCAATTACAATGCAACTTGTTTTAAACTGTGAATAATATAAATGTTAACTGTGGAGGGACATTGACTATGTTAAGTTGGAATGTACGTGGAATTAATAGCAGAGGTGGAAAGTAACGAATTACATTTACTCACGTTACTGTAATTGAGTAGTTTTTTTTTGTGTGTTCTTCTACTTTTTAAAGTAGTTTTTAAAATCTGTAATTTTACTTTTACTTAAGTATGTTTTGTTTGAAGGATTGTAATTCGCTACATTTTAAATCATATGCGCTACTGAGTAAAACAAATGAATGAAAATGCAAAAATAATAAAAATATTATGCTTTGTATAAATGCTTCGTTGCGCTCGCGCGTGTGTATCGTATCCTGGTCATGCGCCGCTCCAGACTCCACTCCAGGTTTTCTGACTGTCCCCACATCGCCATCTACCTGACCTTCCACACTGTCGCTTCCGCCCTGAGAGTGACGTCACCAACCAGCGCGACCATATATAAACCGGAGAGAGACGCGGGAAAGAGGAAAGAGATTGTGATTTTGGTGTTTTGATATTTGGTTGTGTATTCTGGCTTTGACTTTTTGCCTCCCATGGACTTTGATTATTGTTTTGCCCCATTGGTTTGGTTGGTCTTTGTATATATTTGTAGATAATTTCACTGTATGTTTGTGCACTCACCAGTAGTAGGGGCGTGGCTGCCATTTATTTTGGGAAGAGGGAATTTATTCATTGTATTTGGTTTAGGGAGTCAGGGAAGGTAACTGTGTTTGTGTGTGTGTGTATTTTTTTGTAAAGCAATACAAACCTCATTATTTCATCAGTTGATGACTGGATCTTCTTTCTGCCATATACCCCCATTTCCATACAGTCTAAAATAGAACCCTGAACCATTCTTTTGCTGTTCGGCCCAACACTAGACTTTTAGTGATCACTTTGATTTTCAAGCACAAGAAAGACAACAGCTTTATTATGCAAAGGTGTTCATTCAGTTAAAAACAACTAGTTTGAGACTTATATCTGCTCGTCTTTTTTGAACTACGCTAGAATGCCTCATCCCACCCCGCTCTTAAAAAAAAAAAAAAAAAAAAAAGGAACTAGGTCACTTTTACTCTGAGTAAATTTTTTATGAGCTACTTTTTACTTTTACTTGAGTAGATTTTTATAATGGTAACTTTACTTATACTTCAGTAAAATTTTACTGAAGTAACAGTACTTTTACTTGAGTACAAAATTTTTGTACTCTTTCCACCTCTGATTAATAGTCCAATCAAAAGAGGGAAAGTTTATGCACATCTTAAGAAAATTGGTGCAGAGATAATATTCTTTCAAGAAACGCACATTAAAACTACAGCAAGGTTTAGTATCAAAGCTCCATGGATGTCTCAAGTTTACCAATCAAATTTTTCTACTAAAGCTAGAGGAGTAGCGATTATGAAAAAAAAAATCTGTTCCCTTTATTCATAAACAAACAGTTCATGATATAAATGGCAGATATTTGATAGTAATTGGAGAAATAAATTAATTATCTATCACTTTAGTAAATATCTATGGGCCTAACTTTGATGATCCTTAATTTTTTGAGAAAGTCTTTAAAAAAATACCGGATTTTATGAATACACAAGTCATTATGGCAGGTGACTACAATTTTGTGTTAAATGATAGGTTAGATACGCAACCTCGACGAACTACAAGCAAATCATCGCTTTTATTAAATAAATATATGCAAAAGTTAAATTTGGTGGACAGCTGGAGAGCTATACATTTCACACATCAGGATTTTTCATTTTACTCTTCAGTTCACAAAACTTATCTTTTCTTAATAGATTCAAGACTGTTACAATATGTTACTTCAACAAAATATCACACTAGACTCATATCAGACCATAACCCAGTTTCTCTTAATCTAAAAATAAATTGGTCTAGAGGAAATAGTATTTGGAAATTTGATAATATGTTATTAAAAGATATAATATTTTGCGAATACCTAGCTGACAGATTTGTATCTTTCCTAGAAAAGGAAATGTATCAGATTCGATCCTTTGGGTAATTAAGTAAAGTGACATAATGTCATATCAAGCAGCTAAAAATAAACAGAATAAGGCAAAATTTATTGAAATTGACACACAAGTAACAAAATTAGAGATGGAATATAGATCAACCAATTGTGAATCCACTCTCAAAAAAAATGTTGCACTGCGAAGTGAGTATAATTCTATACTTTCAAAAAAAGTTTCAAAAGAACTTATGAACAAAAACAGTTTGAAATTGGTGATAAACCTCAAAAATTACTCGCACGACAGTTGAGACATTCTCAGGCAACATGTGCAATATATAAAATAAAGTCAGAAAATGGGGAGGCTCTAGTTGATCCTAAAGAAATCAATAATTGCTTTTCTGACTTTTTTTTTTAAGTGTATAAATAAAAAAAAGACATAAATCAAAAGGCAATAGATTAATTTTTATCAAATATAGATCTGCCAACTCTTAATTCTGAAGCAAAACAGCATTTAGATGAAGAGATTACATGAGAGGAAGTGTACAAAGTAATATCACAGCTACCTAATAATAAATCCACTGGTCCAGACAGCTTTAGTGCCGAATTCTATAAAAAATGTAAAAATCATCTTGCACTATTGATGCATCGTCTGATTAAAAATTCAAAAGAACAGGGCAAATTCCCACCAACAATGTATCAAGCAAATATTGTATTAATTCCAAAGCCTGAACGGGATAAGCTGCAGATGTCTTCATATCGACCGATTTCTCTCATTCCAAATGAGAATCATTCCTTTCTTTTAATTCCTTTCTTTAATCCCCTACGTTATTTTAAACATCTAGAATCAATAATAACTCGATTTATCTGGACTGCTAGGAGTAATAAATTTTTTTTTAAATAAACCAAAATATCTAGGAGGATTTGGTCTTCCCTATTTTAAATATTATTGAGCAGCTAATTTAAACACACTGCACTGAAAAAATAATCCTTTGAATTTACATGATCTTAATGTGTACATCAGTCCCACATCATCAAAATGTGGCCAACTTACACAATTTTTGCCTGCTAAACCAAAATTTTTCTTTCATTTTAAACTTGTGTGAAAGAATCATATTTAATTAAGATAATCTTAATCATTTACTGTAATAGGAATTGATTGTGTAATTGTAATGTAATTTAATTATGTCAAAGATACTCCATTATTATTGACAAGTCTAACAAGTTTTTTGTGCTACTTATGTTACTACAACTAGATGTTATACCATAATGTATACCAGCCCTATTTTCCCATGCTTTAGTAACTCTTAAAGTGACTCCAGAGGCAGTAAATATGTAATTCATCCTTTTTTTATTATGGAACAACTTATAACAGGTACCATACTTTCATAAAACACTCAATCTAATTCACACAACAAAAAAAAATTTAATGTTGGGTTTAACATTTGTAAGGGTCTTTATTCACAGCAAGATTACTGTCAAGTATTTTAATAACAATTGGCACTGTTTGAAATGCAGCACAGAAATCGAGAAATTGAGAATATTATAGTCCAACAATACAAAAGACAAACTGTACACAATATGCAACATATTCTATATATATATATATATATATATATATATATTTTTTTTTTTTTTTTTAGGTTTTCTTTTCCAACACTTCTGTCAACTTTGACACATTTAAAGAGGGAGGAAAATTGTGTATTGATGCTGTAGAAGCCAAATACAACATGTTCAAGATCCCTCTCTGCAGCATGGCCATCTGTATCCTATTGTTACACGCACAAAAAAAGCAAAAATGAAATCACTAGACTAATACAGAATTCCAAAGAGTCTGTTTGCATTTTTCCCTGTAAATGTTGTTTAGTATTTGATCACTAACTTTTGGTCCGCATTGATTTCTCATAAACTTGGAAACACTTTCCTAAGTACACAGGTGATCTGAGGCCATCTAATAGCAGCTTTATCTTATCATTTTTTAAGGCTAAATGGATATTGTGATATTCTGAAGAGCCGACCGGTACCGTTACTTTTGCTGTATATCCTTATCTACTTATATACTTTTCGCCAAATAATGGAAAGATATGCAGTGGACCGACCTGTGACACGTAACTAAATCCGTTAGCTCGCTAACTTCAGTCTAAAACACTAGAACTCTAAAACTACAGAAGCAGGCCAAAGTTAAATACTAATATGTGTGTGTGTGTGTGTGTGTGTGTGTGTGTGTGTGTTGAAAACAAATATCTGAGGAAAAATCTTAGCTTTTTCGGTCAAAACGGAAAAAACGTAACGCACGCAGACAAAGAGTCCACTAACTTAGCGCAGGTGTCGTTTGAGTCCTCTTGCTCTTCTGTTTCATTAGCGGTTCATGACAGCTGGCGTCTCGCTACTGCCCCCTGCTGTATGTATGAAATGTTGACTTAACATGAATGGTTCATGTTTAGACAACGTATTAGGAATGTGTATAGTCAAGTTGAGACAAAATTACGTTAACCTTAATCGAAAAAAAAACATTTTAAATAAACAAATACGATTATTATGAGTAAATTGAAAGTAATTATATTATGTAAAATGCACAACCTGCCTTGTTCGTTTTTTTGAGTGTGGGGTGATGGAGAAGGACTTTTTTGGTGGAACAAAGAGACAAGCCTGAATGGTTAGCTATAGAGGACGCTTCTTGCAATATGACCTCATTACCAGCTCTGCTTAACAATCCTATTAAATACATACAAACAATATCAGAGGTAATATAATTATTTCTAATTTAATTAAAATATGGAAACAAATTAAAGTACACTTGAACATTCCGGATATGTATTTAGATTCTCCAATTTGTAATAACCATGCATTCCCTCCCGGATTAAATGATTTTTTTTTTCTAAATGGAAAGATAAAGACAATCTAACAATTCAAGATCTTTACAAAGAAGGAACTTTTAGCTCCTTTGAACAGCTAAAACAAAATTACAACCTTACTTCCTCAAAATTTTTTCGCTATCTGCAAGTTAGAGATTTTGTTAGAAAACATATTAAAGACTTCGAAACCGAGATGTTGGATCCTACATTAGATACAATTGTTAATTTTCACCCTGGAATTACTGGCAATGTATCTAACCTATACAAGCTACTGTTAGGGAAGGTGGATAGCAGTACAGACAAAATAAGACAGGACTGGGAAGACGAAATGGGTATCAACCTTAGCGATGACAGGTAGGATGAATGCTTGAGTAATGTACATTCATGTTCTGTAAATGCAAGACATCATCTGATCCAATATAAGGCCATTCACAGGCTCCATTATTCTAAATCAAAACTTCATTTTTTCATGTTGTAATAAGTGCAATGTGTCAAAAGGAACTTTGGACATGCAGTAAATTACAACCATACTGGAAAAATATATTTAAATTTCCTTCTGAAGTGTATTCAATGAATCTGGAACCTGATACTAGTATTGGACTTTTAGGTGCAGAGGACAGTTCTCGCAATAGAAACCAAACACAAGCAATTCTATTCTGTATGTGTATTGCAAAAAATCGCATTTTACAAATGTGGAAATCTGATGCTGTCCCCACCTTTGAAATGTGAGCTACAGAACTTTGAAATATGCTACAATTAGAAGAACTGAGATTCACACTAAGTGACAAACTGTCCATTTTTAAAAAGCTTAGGGAACCATTCATACTATTTTTGCAGATAGACTAAACTGATATAGACCTCTATAAGATTATTGTATGTTAATTAATTTATTTTATTTCATTATTTATTTGATAATGTTTCTTTTGGTTTTATTGTCCATGTACACCTTGTTTAAATTTTTAATCTCTGTCCCAGCCAGTTCCATATTATGATTGTAAATGTTACTCACATATAATATGCCTTTTATTAAATTTTTTATGAACCTTCCACAAACACTTTGATCAATGTTAGAAGGGTGGGTGGGAGGTGGGGTTTTTAGTTCCTTTTACTAGTAAGCTAGAGTGGAAAAAAAAAAAACATCTCGTGGTGTGGCTCTCCATACCGCGCCACGTAACAAAATGGCCCAATAAAAATGTTAATTAGATAAGGACTTGTTTTATTTGTAAATAAATAAATAAATAAATCGAACACCAAGTTTGGAAGTCAGTTACCATACCCTTTTTAAAATTTGCTTTGGCCCTTGCCATATTTTGGTCATTTCAAGGGTGTCATCATTTAAGACTTGCCTTTGTGCCTCTCACCAGTGTAATTGCATTCATGACAATTAGAAAAACAGACTTTACATTGTTTATGCGATAATTGCATGAATTTCTGATCATAAAACTGAATAGTTATTACCAGTATTTTGGTCTCATTTTTATGTAATGCCAAGTGGAAGAAAAATGGCATACAGCTAAACCCTACTGTAACACACTGATCGTGTTTTTGCTATGCTTTAGACTGAAAATGTAGAATGTTGTACCTCACTCTCCACCTTTCTACTAGGTGAAAGGTATACTATGGCATTGCCAAAGATTTTATATGGCTTAGTTTTGGACAAAAAGCCACCCAGGTGCGTTCCTAGGATGTTCAGTTAAGGATTCTAGGATTCTAGGCGTTTCTAGGATTTTCACATGTTTAACACACATTTGGCTTGTTCAGAATCAGTACTCAAATGAGTCTTCCTGATCAC
>JAAGKR010003887.1:0-26161 GCA_011419295.1 Clarias macrocephalus
ATCAGCCCCTGACCGGGCCGCACATCGCCATGTCACTCAAACTCACACACCAGGCCTGCTGTTAATGAACATTGCTTTATGTGTGTGTGTGTGTGTGTGTGTGTGCGCGTGCATGTGTGTTTGTTTTATTATTATTATTATTTATATTTTTTATATATAATATTACTCATTCCCGTCGTCTTCCCAGAGGACACAGGGATACAAACAGCCGCAACACACTCGCCAAGGCATTCTCTATTCCAGCGGGCTCCTGTCTCTGGATATGAAGTTTAATATAACTACAGCAACCTTCATAAATCTTCATAAAGCCGGATATTCAGATCAAGCTGCCGAGCCTGGAGGCATCGTTGCTGTCGGATACGACACCTTGCCCTTTTTTAGCATCCAAAACGCATTATAGCATTTCCATACCCATGACAAATGCTACTACATGTTGGCCGTTTTAAAGCATGAATAGAAAAATATATACAGTGCATACACACTCGAGTACAATCAGTTCATGGTTTCATCAGATAGCATCAAAGTTTTACAAGAGTTACCTTTTTCCTGTTAAATTATATTTGATTTCAAGATTGCATCACTTTTTACAGACCTACAGTTCTGTACGTCCAATAAACAGGTCCGTCTGACAGGACTGAAAGCAGTGATCGTACGTAAAAGATCATGCTAAGTGAGTTAAAGGGATATCTAGTACAACTCAATCGAACCCCAGAAGTAAGCAAATCGAATAATATAATTATGCTGAAGGACTGAATTTTATTGATGAAATGAAATGATGTACATATTTAAATTAATTATAATTTAATAAATCACACTAAGGCACAACATATGCACCAATCAGCCATGACAATAACACCTCAAAACATTTTTTCTTTCTTTAAAGATTATTAATTATATACCAATATAATGGTGACAGGATCCTGGACATCAGCGGCTCACCCATGCCGGTGGGGACATAGGGTCAGCCTGTACAGTTTAATCCCACATGCAGTAAAAACCAATGAAGCACAAACTGCAAAAAAAAAGTGAAAGGCAGGCACCAGAACACCCAGTGCACCACGGTCTGTCCAAGGCCAACACAGCCTCCAAACTCCCCAGATCCCAGTCCAATCAACACTCATGGGATGTGCCGGACAAACAAGTCTGATCCAAGCAGGCCCTGCCCTGCAACCCACAGATCCCAAAGGATCCACCATTAACTCATAACAACATGATACAGAATACTTTATTCCTGGCAAAGCTAACAATCTATTTATTATTATTATTATTATTATTATTATTATTATTATTATTATTATTATTATTATTATTATTTACTTTTCTATTTGTAAATGTGTTTCAAAGATTTTCTTCAATAACTGATCCGAAAAATAAATTAGGACCGAACTAATTCCATCCTGTACAGTAGCTCACACTAGACATCACTAAAGCTGTTTATAAATAAAATGTTATTTTTCACTGCAAAACTCTGCCATGTGAATCACCACTTGGTCCCAGCAGCATCATCGCATCGCAGCATGGTATCTTGGTGGTCATAATTAGACAGCAGAGCAAGTGGGCTTCTCTAATACGTCCACTAGGACCATGCTTTTGGGAAACGGAAGCCAGAACAGCTACAGGAAGCAAAGAATTGTGTGATTTATAATCCATGTGAAAGTAAATATTTGCGGTTTCCTCACTCAGCACAGGACATATCATGACCAGTTTTCACACAGTGCAACACGGAACATGTTAAATGTCAGTTGCCGAAAAAAATACCACCATAAGATAGAGTTTAGCGCTTTTACTAACATTAATAGAGGTTTTTTGTACCTATACTTAACTGCTTACCAATTCATAAATTGATAAGAAAATGAGCAGCCTGCTTAGTATTAATTATTAAGAGACACCAGAGAATTTTATGTAGTTCCATGGATATGTGGCTCCTGCCATTATGGTTTGGCTCATCATACTTGATTTAGCACACTTCATGATGCAACTCTTTGCATTTACCTCGGCTTAGGACTGGCACTAGTGTTGTAGAGGCTTTTCCAATCCTCTGTGCCCGGAAAAGGAATTGAATCCAGGCCACCATGGTGAGGTTGCCAAATCCTAACCGCTAGTTCACTTGAAACCTTGAATCATTCATTATAATGTTAGCAATTTCACGTGAGATGAATTGCCTTGCTAAGCCTTGTCACCCACCTCAGCTTTGTCCATTGACTGTCTGTATCAACTGTCCAACACATGCACAGCTGGAGTGAAGTGAATCTTGACTTGTGAGCAATTAGTGAGTGGGTGAGTCTCAGTATGCTGTAGTGCTCTGCAGACTTGCCAAATATTGTAACCTATCAAGCTCAATGAGAAAAGTTTTGTTTTTTATAGAAATTCTTCCCCATTACAATGCATGTGCTTAGGCCACATTCGTACATAACGAAGTCTGACAGTACAATCTTGTAGAGAGTGATTTTGGGGAGAAAATCCCCAATGGCCTAAAGTTGGGGTACGGATTTGAGGAGAGCTTTGACAAGAACTGAATGTACAGTGAGTGTACATCAAGAACAAGGAATATCCGCTGATCTTGTGGTTTTGTGAACAGTGAGGATGAATAACATTTGTATGGGAACTAGGATAGGTAAGGAGTGATCACCGAGAGGCCCGTGACTATGAGGAGAGCTTGGCGAGACAGGCAAGAATGACCAATGGTAGGTATATAAATGGACACAGTAGAGAATTTTTTTTTTATTTTAGGTAGTCTCTGCTGGATTACAGAGATCCCTGACCAAAGCTCACCTCATTCTGCTCAGTCTCAGTAGAACTTCCGACAAGTAGAAAAACACATTCTCTGTTAACTTTGTCAGACTTCTCTTCATGTACTCCTTGATCTACTCAGCCACTCTTGATTGACAAGAACCAGAAGGGGCTCACGACTCTGGGGAGTGCACAGGAGTGTCTAAGGAGTGAGTTTTTTTGTTTCTTGTGAAAAGTCTAATGGAAAGAATAAACATGTCCTATAGCTAATAGACATGTTACTCCATAGCTTTTTGCACACATTGGCCGGATTGAAGAGAGGTAGTTTGGGTAAAAAGGGAAGTTTGATGAGAGCCCCACGTGAGCGATGAAGTTTGAAAAATTCTCCAGGAGTACATCAATTCACCAAAAAATGACAGTACGCCAGAATCACTTCCGGCTACATTTCTTATGTGCAAACATATTTCGGTGTGGAATTAAGAGGCCTGGTCTTTGGCTACACCACTTTCAGCAGTGATGGCATAAAACCTGTGGTGGCGCTCAGGCTGTGCTGTCAATTAAAGGTATTTAAATGCAAAGAAGCAATGACATTATTTGTATTGTGTATTTGTATAATATTTAGTATACTTATATACTTTTTTTTTTTTTTTACGTTTACTTTAATTTCTATTCAAATAAATCTTGAAAGATGGTATCAGATTTCACATGTAAATAACCAAGTTTCAAGGTTTAAGATTTATTGCAATTTTAACAAACTAATAAATTGCATTTCATGGTCAGTGACATTTACACACAGGGAAAAAAAAAGAACAATGTTATTATTTTTTTTTAATAAAATAAAAATTGCTCTTTAATAATCATTAATTTATTTGGAATGACATTAACTTTCATCAGATTTCCCTTATCTCATGAGGCACCTTTATCTTTCATTATTTATCACAGGAGGTGATTCTTAAGTGAGATTATGGGATAAGGGTCAAATGGGACGTCATTAACAAGCTTTTCAACTCAACACATCAAGCCAGCCCGATCCGTTTCACCTTCACTCGGTGTAAGCTCTTAATTAGAAGCTGGCATTTCTCACTTAGCCTTTCCAAAACATCTGGGTTAAATTTGTCTGATTTGTAGGCTTTCATGCTGCTAATTATCTCAACCTTTCTTAAATGTCAGTGAGCCGGTGCTGAGAGGCGACCCACTGGGCTCTCTCCTCCAGCCTGGCCATTAAACAGGATCTACAATACAAGAATGCGTGACAAAACCGCAGGGACAGTGTTTACTGAACCAGAGCTGTGTTTGGTGCTAACTGTGTTATTATTTGACTTGTTTTCTGTCACGCTGTGGGAGAATCGGTCGCCATGTAGCTGAAAGGAGGTGAACCAAGTGAAACGCTTCTGAAAAATGAAAAAGTATGCTGAGTTCCATTTCTCTAAAACCGTCATCCTGGTGGACATCCAGCCAGAGAAGGAGAGACAGGTACACATTTACTCAGCTGTCTGAGTATCTGGGATGGGATGTTGGACTCCACAGTGCCTAAAACCAAGCAGAATTTCTTAGTGAGTAACATAACTAAAACAAAAGTTTCCAGTATAAATGAATTTTATATAATTTTGGTTTATCTCAGTAGTTTGAACCCTTAAGATATTAGCTGATATCAGACGCATTACAAAAGCATTCTTAAGAACAGTATCAATGTAACTTTTACCAACTGTAGTTCTGAACTTTACGATTAAATAGTTTTAAAAAAAAACAATGTTTCAGTTAAATTTTTCGCACTTGACCTCAGTTTGTGATGTTATTCTTCCTTATCCATTATCCATCATTATCTAATATGCAAATTAGCAGGCTTAGTTAAGGATTTCTGTAATAGCTAAAACTTTGCTAGCAGAAAAAGTTAGCTAGCTGTTTTAATAGTTCAGTCATTCACTCATCATCTATACCACTTAATCCTGTATGCAGGGTCACGGGGGGCCTGGAGCCTATCCCAGGAGACTTAGGGCACATGGCAGGGTACACACTGGACAGGGTGGCAATCCATCGCAGGGCACAGACACACACACATACACTCACTCACTCATTCACACACTACGGGCAATTTGGGAACACCAATTAGCCTAACCTACATGTCTTTGGACTGTGGGAGGAAACCGGAGTACCCAGAGGAAACCCACCAAGCACGGGGAGAACATGCAAACTCCATGCACACAGAGACGGGAATCGAGCCTGGCCGAGGATCGAACCCGGACCCTGGCGGTGCAAGGCAACAGTGCTAACCACTACACCACTGTGCCGCCCTGTTTTAATAGTTTTTATTAGTAATAACCAAAGGGATATTTTATTATGCTTGACTACTGTTACATAAAAAGTTAAAGTTGACAAATATGTTTAAATGTGTCTGAATATGTTGCACTTTATACGGTAGCATAACCTACAGTATGTTCTCCAGGGCGCCATGGTGGCTTAGTGGTTAGCACTGTCACGTCGTACTGTACCTTCACAATCTGGGCTCGATTCATAATCGTATTAATCAACAGGGTATTGTAGCCTTCATCCCTAACAACATGCTTTGAAAATTCTTGAAAATCTTAAATGATCAATGTAGTTAATGTCTGGCTTGCCACTAGGTCCTTTTACAATGCCATATAAAGAGCTGGGTTGACAGGACAGCATCCTAAATCTGCGATGTGGAACATTAGTAGGGGGACATACCAGGGGGACATACAGTATTGTACTAGTTGATGAAGTGGATAGAGGATTGTGAGCATACTCGATCCATGGAAGAATTTTTTTTTTTCTCAAGGAAGTTCTGAGACACCACACATCTTCTTGCTGTTTCCAGTCCCTGATTAACTGTCTCAATTTGCTCACTGGTCTCAGAGTTGTAGACAGAGGATATGCAGTATTTATACCGATGAACCTACAATAGGTTTTCCAGACCTAAGGGCCTCAATTTTGATGGGAAGGACATGGAGATGAAAGACAACAAGTCTTACAACAAGACAAAAAGTAATTTAACCATTTCCCTGGCAGAAAAGAGCTTGAGCAGTAGAACAAAGTGCGCTGATTTCAATAACCAGTCAATAATAATTAACATGCAGGTCAAAATTTGGGAATGATTGGATAAAGTCAATAGCATGTGTCCAAGATCTATGAGGAATAGGGATATGTCAGAAGATTCATGTGTGGTCTGTTGTTGGGCTTATTTCTCGTGCACATGTCACAAGCAACAAAATCCACTTTCATGGTGGACTCACAGCACCACTGTTAAATGAAAGATAATGTTTGTGTGTGTCCGGGATGGCTTCTTAGTTTGGAACTTTGCCGCTACTTCAGACCCCAGGGTCAAAGCAGGGAAAGGACACAAAGTGTTGCTCGGTCCTGGTTCTTAGTCTTGTGCCTCCCTCAGGTAAGGGTCACAGCCACCAGTCAGCAGGGGGAAGCATGGTTTCCTTGGGCAAAGGATCAGGGATGAAAGAATATCATGGCATGGCAAGTTTTTTTTGCTGTCTTGACATACTCAAGATTTCTGTGACCATCCAAGCTAAAAAGCAATGCTCAGTCCCCTTCCCTCAATGTCTCTACTCCATGAGAAGTAGTGACTGCTAGAATTGTTTTATTTTTTCTCAACAAAGAAAATTCCCACTTCCACCAGTGATAAAGAAGGTCAAATAATTACAGCTATGAGGGATTCTGAAAACTGGTGGATCATAGCATCCCTCTCAGGTGGGAGAGAGGAGATACAGGTAGTTGAGTAGTTCTTGGGAGGAGGTTGATAGCACAGTCATATGGCCTGTGAGAAGGGATGGAGGTAGCATGTGATTTACATAAAAACTAATTTGAGATCAGAGTATTTAGCTGGCATGTTAAGTAGGTTCCAGTGAGCGGGGTGGAGTGGGGTACAGCGAAGTGAAGACATGAAAATAGACAGGTTTTATTGTAGATCTTGACCAGTTTAAGTGTGTGTTACCAAGGAGAACCAAGGAAACCCAAGGAATCCCAAGGACAAATAGGGGCATGAGATCTGTCCCTGATAAATAGTGAGACCATCTTATTGTGATTTTCATAATCCCGTAACCCGTATAGTGGGAAGGGTTTGGAGCATGATAACTGTTAAATTGCTGTCATCCTGTCCTTGAACAGTGAAGGATTGGTGGCCAAGCTCTTAATAGTAGCAGAGCAGATCAGGTTGCAGTCAGTCCCAGAATCAATTAAGGCTCAATGATGTTCATTTCACAATAATAGTCACAGGGAATATAGAGTGTCGACTGGATAATCTTCTATAATTGGACCCGCCGAGGTTCCCAACTTTACTGGAACATGCTTTATTTTAACGGACAGCAACACAACATGCTTTTGAATTCCATCTACACTGGCCCTCCTCTAGGAAGATTTGGGGTCTATTGCCCTGCAATGGTTTCACTTGAAAATCACCAGATGGGATTCAAAAGTTGTCCAAGTTGACTACTAGAAACTTGATGGCCCTGCAGGTCAAGAAACTAAATTTCATATCTGCCCAGCCCTTCCCCCTGCTGAAGCATGGACTTTGTCTCAGACACATATGGGCATCACTGCTGCCCACCAAATCCATCATTTTGGATCTTGGTAATTCCTGGAAATCTCCAATGGAAAAAAAAATCATAGACAGCGTGAGATCCTTGGCGCACCTCTAATATTAGTATATACTGTAATATACAGTTTGTTCTTGACCAAAAAAGGAACAATCAAGCACTCTGTTCATCTCCTTCATGAGCAACTGGCACAACAAGGGTCTTTGGCCACTTTAGAGCATTCAGTGGGACAAATTGTAACTCAAGGACCAGAAAGCACTAAGACAAGAAGAAACAACAGGTTTAGGTCACCATCATATGTCTGTGGAGGCAGGAGATCGGGTTCTCTGAGTGGGGAAGAAACAGAGTGGGGTGGCAGAGTAGTAAGGAGCTGCTGCAGCTTTGAGATTAATGCAGCAAAAAAAAATTCTACTACCCACTCCAGGTCTGATCAACACACTAAATGATGGGCTGATGTGCACCTACCTAGGCACCCTGATTTTCTACTGCCATCTCAAAGGGTTTAAGGCCTGCTGGTTCCATTATGGTCGGATATTTCTGTCAAAAGGTACTGGGTTGCAGAAGGGCAGGTTAAATCCGGGTGCAGACCATGACAAGATGAATCACAAGTGAGCTATGCTGCAGATAGAGAAAGAAACGAATCAGGCCAGGGTGGACCATGACACTGTGGGAAATGTGGATCCACCAAGCATGGGGAGAACATGATAACTCCACATACACACAAAATCTGTATTTCAAACCCCAACCATGGACATGTGATAATAATAAGGGACTTACAGTATACAGTATGTAGAGCTTGTAAGCATGCAACTGAAAACATTATTGCATATTGTCTTATTGTAACAGTGTACTATTTAACATTCATTTACCATTGTTTTAAGTTAAAAAAAAAAGTATTATAATTGCATGGTTTTATTGCAGTTATAGACAAAATGTAGCTTCCCAGTCACCGCAGACACTGAGGAAAAAAATGCAAACACTTTGACATTACACTAGAGCCTTGACCTTTCAGTAATCAGTACAGAATCTTTTCACATCACATGGACTATAGACTTATGAAACCAATCAGAGCTGCAGGTTGATCCCGGTGTGTGTGTGTGTGTGTGTGTGTGTGTGTGTGTGTGTGTGTGTGTGTGTGTGTGTGTGTGTGTGTGTGTGAGATTTACTCACAGCACCTCTTACAGTGATACTGACCACCAGGAATAATGAGACTTTTTCCTCTCGTTCACACATCCTTTTTCCTGTATGACTCTTCCAGCTTTTATCTTGCTCCATATGCCATCTTTCTCCTGTTGGGCAAAGAGCACTTGTCTCATTCCTGTTCTCCTTTTCTCTTTCTCTCATTTGGCTCACTTCCAGACCAGACAGGATTTTCCAACAACCCCGATCGTCCTGTTTTCCTTCTATTGCTTGCCAACAGCCTGCTAGTTTCTCAGCCAGGAGCTCTAAAATAACAAGCGCTCCCAAATGATTTTATTCGCTACCACACACAGACACACAAGTGCAAACATATCCATGTGTGATGTACAGAGAGGCCATGGTGTGTCTGACCACCTGGTCACTTAACCTTTTCTCTCCTCTTCTCCACATCTTTGTCTCTTTTAATCACTTCCAATAGACTTTTTCTTTCTCTTTTAATCACCCGCACTGTGTGATCATGTCTCCTCTAATGTCAAGTCTAGTAAAGGAGAAGACCGACATGTTAGCTCGCTAAACGACAGGCCAGACAGGATCAGACAGGGAGTCAGTCAAAGGATTGAAGAAGATGGTTACTCAGGGCCAGCAAAAAGCAGGCAACACGGTTATTATGTAAGGAATAACACACAATATAATCATGCTGTCATCTGGAATTTACTTTGGTGTCTGATGTGTGTTATACTGCTTATAATCTATAATTGTGAGTTGCCAATAATTTACATTCTTAATTTATTAAAGAACAAAACACTTTTATTTAACATGCCGTTGTTGTTTCGTTCTAGCTTTTTCTGCACACTTCTTTTTCCTCTTTCATGAAGATATTAGAATTTTTAAAAATGCAGCTTACTGTATGTTGTAGACACACCATAAGATATAAAGGGTTCCAAACTTCTGACCTTGGTGACTCCTTCCTTAATTGGTGCAATAGATAAACTAATCCAAAAGAACAATTCACCATAGCAACAATTTTCTTTGTTTAATATAAAGTTTGTTTAAACTACTTGTGTATGAACTATTGCCATAGAAACAAGAGCATACTGTAGTTGAATGATGTTATACGTGGAACTACTTTCCGAGCCGCTATCATTAAAAAAAAAAAAAAAAAAACCTACTATTAGGGTATAATCATGTTTATTTAACCCATTGATTTTTATTTTTATTTTTAATTGGGTTGTTGAAAACACTATACAGTGGCTAGGTGGTACTGTAAGTTCTGCCGCATCAGACCCCCAGGGTTGGTGGTTCAGATCTTATCTCCAGTCTACATACAGTATGTGTAACTTGCATGTGTTCTCTTCATGCTTGGTGAGCTACTCTGGTTTCTTTCCACAGTTCACAGACAGGCAGTGTGGACGTATTGGTGATTCCAAATTACAGCACCTGTAGTTTATTTTTGGATGTGTATATCTTTGTGGTTCACCAGAGGCTGAGGTCCTCAGCAAGGAAACCTCCCCTACAGCAATAAGTACTGGCATGCAGTCCTAGATGACTGTGGCCAACTTTTCTTTGGTCGCTCATGTAGGCTTGGCTACAGCACTTCTAATAGGTTGGAAGTTTCTACAGTCACGCACGGGGATTTGCATGGATGCTCTGTATAATCAAAAAAAAAACAAAACAATGCATACTTTTTGAAATGGTGACATTTTCTGTGACGAGATGTTGATTTAACATTTATGGAAGGAGTCTCCAGTGTCAGCCTTTTTTCAGAGCTTTAACGTTTAGGTTTTCTGACATCTTCACTGCTTGTTCTTCTGTTTTATTAACTACAAATTAGGTGGCTTGTAAAGAAAACACACTATATAACTGCAGTCAATAAATAATAACCTAATAATATCAAATGATTCTTGCTCTAGGAGTACTGGTCCTGCTTTTATTTTTCTAAAGCAAATATAATTTGTATTCATCACCTCAGGTACACTTAATTTATGACAGAATAATAAAAAATAAAAATAAAAACCCTTTGCGGAATCGAGAGGAACAACAGTGTGCCTGTAAAACATCATTACACTCAAGTCGTTCTAAGATTTGTTGCTCTGACAGAGTTCACAACACAGGCCAGGTTGTGTCAGGCTGCAGATGAGATGTCTCAGGCTTTATAAATTCACAGTCACGCCGAGGTTAGAGCTACACCTACATCACTGCACCGTGCTGAAGTCTAAAGACTGGGCTTAGGAAGGGTGTGAAGGAGAGCAAACAGTGAATAAATCTGAGCTAAGATGACTAGATTAATATGTACGTGAAGGGCAGGTGTGCATTACTTAAACTGATTTTTATTCATGCTGTGTAAGATGATATATGTAAAAGGCGGAATTAAATAATGAATAAAGGTGTTTAGGAATAAAAGAAGCTCCAAGACATAGTCAGAAACAGGTGAAAGACATTCATATGACTCATGGACAAGCCAGAAATCAGAAAGTTAATGAATTATGTGACCTTATATTCACAAGATGACTCACTAAAGCAATAGATATAGTGTGTAACACACATTTACCTATATATATATATATATATATATATATATATATATATATATATATATATATATATATATATATATATATAAATATATATATACACACACAGTAATATACAGTATATACAGGTCAGCTTTGAATCTACAGAATAAGTGTGTGTGTGTGTGTGTGTGTGTGTGTGTGTGTGTGTGTGTGTGTGTGTGTGTGTGTGTGTGTGTGTGTGTGTGTGTGTGTGTTTGAGAAAAGAGAGAGTCAGTAAGCATGTGTGTGAAGAAGTGTATAAAGGAGTGTATGAAGGAGAGGGAGAGAGTCAACGCAGACAGAGACAGTGTGTCCCCAGGGATTTTGGATTCACCCCTGTGCCGGAGTTAATAGAGGTCACTGCAGCATGGTCAGGAGAGCAAGCCTCCATTTTCTTTCTCCGGTGAGGATGAGTGATCTAACTTTGCGCACATGCACGCACACACACAGACACAGACAGACACACACACACACACACACACACACACACACACACACACACACACACACACACACACACACACACACACACATACACACACACACACACACGTTACCGTCTGTCTGGACATGAGCTCGGAATTTGAATTTCACTCTCTCGCAGACACACACATACACACACTGCTACCTGAACATCTGAGAGCTCATCTATGTGACATTATCCATTATTGCTCCATTAGCAATGATTATTCTTGTTTTTTATTGGTCTGAAAGTCTGAGTGCGTGGCAACCATTTATCCAATCATACTTTTTTTTAATGGTTCATTATTTTAGCAGTGTAACAAGTTCTCATATAAAGCATATGTGAAATATAGTACCTGATCACACAGTTAACATAATTAAACACATTTGATCAGTAATATACATTAGCACCCCTGGTATTAATGTGAGCGGTGTTAACCTATGATATGAGAAACAGTAGACCAAATGTTTATCAAAATAACTCTGGTAAAGTGATAAAGTCTCTGCTTTGATTCTCTCAAATTCATTTCATGCTTGTACATTCACTCCAAAGAGCTGATGCTTTCATGTTTCCATTGTTTACAGTATATATACCTACCTGTATATACAATAAACATTTATGACAAAAGAAAATTCAGATGAGCAAAAGTTCCCCTGTGACTCAACTTTTTTTTTTCTGTTGATTAGTTTTTACTTTCCACTATCACTAAGTGATTGTAAAACTTCAGGAACCTGTTATGTTTGTTATTCAAAGACGTATAATAATATCACTGATTAGAAAATGTCTAATGATCAATGTATGCCAGTTTTCTTCCAGAAAAGGAATATGGCAGGTCTAAATGCTTACCTGGTAAACCTAAACAACAACCAAGCAAACAATCAATCAAATTCATTTATTCATTTTAAAAAGCCAAAAATAGTAGATTTTGTGACATCAGTACTCAACCTTATCAATAATGAAATTCATAATTCACACCATGTAAAAGTCATGTTTGTCAAATTACAAAGCTTATTCTGCTTTGGTTGCTTAGGCTTTATAGATGGATCATGTAGGCTTTATGGATGGATGGATGGATGGATGGATGGATGGATGGATGGATGGATGGATGGATGGATGGATGGATGTCCATACAATGCTGCTTGAAAAAATGCCAATCTAAGTCTACTTACTGTAGCCTATACATCTGGTTCTGCACTTTGAAAATGACATTAAATACCCAACATCATCAAATCCATCATTAAAGCCTAATAATCCACAATCTAATCTGGTCCAGACTTGTGCACCACTCACCTGCTTCATACAGTAGAGTCTTAACCCTAAATCGCATCTCTGGATTTATTGCACTTATTCTACATATTCTGAAATGTACTGTTTGATTCTGTCACAAAATTGAAAACATCAGGCAAAAATGGGACTTTAAAAACAAACTATTTAATAAATGAAGATATAGGTGACCTAACCTAACTATGTCAGTTCAGCACTTATTTTATAATATTTTACTCCTCTTCAAGAGACAGAACTAGTTCCACGTATCTCTCAGCAAAATCATCAACTTGTGTACCAGATCCTGTACCTACATGTTTATTCAAACAGAAAATTCCAGAACTCACTGAAGCTTTGAACACTTTTAAAAATACACAAATAAGTCCTCAACAATGGCTACATACATACATCATATAAACAAGCATTTATTAAACACCTACAGTAATCAAGAAACCTGACCTGGACCGCTGTCAGCTGTCCACTAGCCCAACCCAAGTCTTTATCTCCAAGATCCTAGAAAAAGTCGTATCATACCTACATATGAATAACCTTCATGAAATGTATCAGTCAGGATTTAGGCCTCCTTGCTCAGGCCCTATTTGACTGATCGTAGCTATTCTACATGTACCAAAGTGAGGTTTGATATTCCAAATGGATGTGGTTTTGGGCTCTCTGCCGTTTCTCTGCATAACATAATTCATAATCATATTAGTTTCTGCTGTTATGCTGATGACACACAGTCATATGGCTCAGCAATGGCAGATGAGAACGACTAGCTTTAAAAAGTTGAGGAATGTTTGAAGGCATGCTGCATACCTTTCAACTTACTTCTACTTAATTCTGATAAGACAGAAGAACTGGTTCTAGGACCAAATGCGGACAGAAGTAAGCTTTCTGATCACACAGTAACTCTATATGGCCTTTGTGTTTCATCATGTGTAGCAGTAAAAGACCATGGTGTAATTATTGATTCCAGACTTTCATTTGAAGCTCATGTTGATGAAAGTATTACGATTTTTTAATGATGCCATATGCCTTATTTCATCTCAAAAATACTGCCAAGATGGAAAATCTTATGTTACTGCATGATGCAGAAAAAATAGTAAATTCTTTTTGTTACTTCTAAGTTGGATAAGTACAATGCCTTAGTATCTGGATGTTTTACAATGTGTACAGTATATACTGTACACGCACCAGTTAGTCTAGAATGCAGCAGCCAGAGTCCTTACTACTGTAGAACCAGACAATACAAGCACATCACCGCTATCTTATCTTAGTAATATTTCACATTGGTTTTAAAACGCTACTTTTGATCTATAAGGCACTAAATGGTCACACCACAGTAGCCGAGTGAACTGCCAGTGTTTTCTACTTTGATCAAAGGGTGCAGTTTGTTGGTACCTCATATGAAAACTACAGCAGGGACAGAGCTTTTTCTTACAAAGGCCTAATGTTATTTTAACATTTTATATATATAATTGCCTTCCAATTGATTTCAAAATATTTTTTTTTCCATGCTCATTCTTGTTCTGGTACTGTACTCACTTCTTGGGAAAACTGTCCATCCAGAAACAGTAAAGGATACTAATTATTTCACTCAAATAACCTTGTTTTAGCTTGACCTCACATTCAATTGTTCCTTTGTTTAATGGATGCACCACACTACATCATTAGAGCATCTAAATAATTCATGTTGTTTTTCATTTAGGCCAATGACTTGATTTCTGTTTAAATACTATCCAATTAATGTTTTGTACTCAGACTGTTCAAGTCTCAGTGTTTAAGTTTAAGTTTAAGAATTGAAAACATGTTTATTTAGCCAAGCCTTTTGTGAATAGGCTTGTATTAGGTAAAGGAGCAGATCTAAAGGACATGGAGTTTTATGGTGAACTGGTATGTTTGGATGCCAGTCTTCCCCCACTTTGAGTGATCACTCAGGTTTGGCTTTGCCAGGTCTTGGCTCTCTTTTTAAGTTATGTTGTCATAGTTAGAGTCCCTGCTTGCCCTCTGCAAAGTGTTTATCACACAAATCCTGGTGTCCAGTAGGGTCTGCATGAAGATATGTGTGGTCAGGGAGGATGGTTCCACTTGATGACCATAAAGATGGTCTTGGACTCGGCCGATGCAGGCAGTTGATCAATAGATTAGGACTGAAATTGCTATTTTTACCCATAGTTTTGTACCCATCTACACCAAGTCTCCATCAGTGGACTTTATATTAACTTACTTTATATTAAACATATTTCCTGTTACATGATTGAACTTTCAACCTTATAGCACATAAGATATAACATGGACTGATTTATGCTTGTACTCTGATATCACCCAAATGAGGGTAGGTTCCCTGTTGAGTTTGGTTCCTCTCGAGGTTTCTTCCTCTCATCATCTTAGGGAGTATTTCCTTGCCACAGTCACCCCAGCTTGCTTATCGTTGACAAACCGATAATTATAATTTATACTTTTTTTTTCCATATAATTTTTTAAAATTTATATCCATACTGTTATATTTCTGTAAATCTCATTTATAACAATGAAACCTGCTATGTCGGCCAATGCATGTTTCTAAATTGCCCATGATTGGGGAAGTTGACCTCTTGACTCTACATACAATAAGCAGTTTGTATAATTGTTTTGTTTTTGTTTCTTTGGCTATTGGCACAGATTAATTTTGATCTCCCTGCATTGTTGTGTTTGCCTGACCTTCGACTCCTGCTTATTTCTAGTCATGAGTTACCTAATCCTGTTTTGGCTTGACTTAATATTTAATTGTCTATTTTTATTAGTGAAAAAAAAAAAAAACGATAAACTGATTCATATTGTTTTTAGGTAAATAGGTGTTTGAAATTGCATGAATAAATATACGATGATATTACACAGTAAGCTAAATAAGAATTTGCTAAAATAAAAATATTTAACAAGGTGAACTGAGCACATTGATATAATAAACCGTTAGGCTTAGGCCTGTGGATGTCTGTTTGGAACAGTATTAAAAAGCTATTCGAGTGCATCAGTGGTTCAGTGGACATGCAGAGCTGATTTCACTCTCCAGCACTTTCTCAGGTGGTAATGAAATTGTTTTGCCCTGTCTCACCTCTCTCAGCTCCCAGCATGCACCAGCGCCATGCCGTTCTACTCAGAGTATGCCGCGTTATCTGCTCTAGCCCTTCCATGTCTAGAGGGACTGGATGTAGTGAGTGTTTAAAGTGAAATTTCTGTTCTCTCTATTCCTTGTATTATTACTTATAATTATTCATGGCCATTTAGTTACTCTACATTTGTCCCCAAACCGTTGAAGGTGGTGGCGTGGGTGTGTATTTGGATAAAGTGTTAAAATGTGTATGTTTATTTCGTTATTTCTGTCACTCAGAGTAAAAATAGTCCATGCCGTCCTGAAGTGTGTGTGCCATTCCCATCATGGCCACTATTATAATACTGATAATTTGACAGCTTATTATTACATGGAGTAGATCTTGCAATCTCTGCAGCCAAATTGCTCATAGGTGCTGGACACACACACACACACACACACACACACACACACACACACACACACACACACACACACACACACACACACACACACACACACACCTGTGTACTACCAAGGCTATCTATGCACCATGTTGGAATAAAATCAATCAAAAACTGAAAATGTTCTCAATAATTGTCTCTTTTTACAGCCTTCTATGTAATTGAAACATCTCGGGTTCGCTTTTTACTCCATGTGTGAAAAGAATTTCTCCTGGGAACTGGGCAATGAGTAAAATAATTAGTTCAAGATGTCACATTATGCCTTCATCTGGAAATTGATTTTGACTTGACTCTCGACCACTTAAGACTCAACTGTTCTACAAATAAATAAAAATCACAAGAGACGTGCCCAGTAAAACGCACACACAAACACACACACACAACATGGGTTGCCATAACCCATCCCCCCCCCCCACCCCACCCCCCTAACCCCTCTGGCACCAGGACATCGGCAGTAGATTCTTCAGGTCCTGTGGGTTGTAGCGTGGGACCACAATGGATCGGACTGCACATCCCATGAGTGCTTGATTGGATTGGGATCTAGGGAGTTTGATGGTCAGGTCGACATCCTTGGACTCTGTGTTTTGGCCTTTTTGAGCTTTTTTTTGGCGGGGGGGGGGATTTAACCGTTATGTGGTGTGAGTTTAACTGCCGAGTCACGAGATGTAATAATGCAATTAAGAGCCCTTATGCAGAGCTTCGGAGGGGTCAGTGAAATAGGAGTGTCCGAGAGTGCATGTTTGGGAAGAACTTCCCATTCTGAAATAAAGGGGGTTTATTAATTGGGAACCTAGAAAGGAACTAAAAGAAAACAAAAAGCAAAACACAAAGCTCCCGCGTCTCCTCGAGACAGGACGGGGCTTTGGAACCTGAAATAGACTGTTTACACATCTGTGTGTTTTACTCATTTCTTTTATGTTTCTTTTCTTTTAGTTTTCTCTTTCATGCTGCCCTCTGTTTTGGGATGCATTGTTCCGTTGTTTCACTGTCTTTGTCTTTGGACCTGTCACCAAAGCAATGTGTCTCCTGATGCTGCCTAATGATCACACATTGTGTTCCAGTTTCTGGGGGCTTAAATAGATGTGCTGCCAGGTGTAGCCTCGCAACCTCACGTGAGGGTGACGGCGGATCCATCTGGTCAGACTCCATGTCAGACTCCATGTCATCCTAACGTTCCCTGCGGGCATGGGTGAGACTTGGGTGAGCCTTTCCTTCAATTCTTTCAGACTCTTTTGTTTAATTGAACGAGCTTATCTATTATTCCACATATCGTGAAGCAGCTAATACAACTTTTAAAGCTTACAGATTTGTCTAATCTAGTGATGATGCTTAGTTTTTATTAAGGACAACAATTAAGCATTGTGCCTGGAATCAGGCCGCGATTCATGCCGCGTGTGGCATTATCCATCGGCATGAAGCTCTGCTCCATCTGAGCAGGAAGCCTGTTAATAAACAATTAAGAAGCATGATGGGGGATGAATTTAGCTCTAAATCATTCTCCTCACCCCACACAAAGAGACAATGAGGCCACTGGTGGCAGCTGTGACGGCACCGACTGCCGGATCTGTGCAAGAGGAAAAGAAAAACGATAAGAAAAGCAAAGAATAAAAGATCAGACCAGGGTACAGAGCAAGGGAGTAGGAATGTGCCTAGCCAGCTGATCGTAGATGAACTATTTCACTAATTAACACTATTTCCTTTTTTTTTTCTAATTATAATGCCATATTTTAGAGATGCCATCTGCACCCATCCCTCAGACCGCCTGCGCTTTGTCTCCGAGCCGTAAGCGGATTTATGACTGTACGCTACAATGATGCCTGATTGAATGAATGTGGCACAATGTGTATTATAAAGCATCACACCTGCCAGCTCGTGCACCGGGCAACATCAGGAAGCACATTAGCAGATAAACATAGCGACTGGAAGGAGGAATGATGCTGGGTGCACCAGGGCACTTTTATAAAAACGCATCTTTGACATTAAGATGCAGTTGAAAATCGATCAAATTGCATTCAAAACATTTATTTGTAAAAAAAGTGCTTTTAAAATGTTCACGTAAATTAAATGCTCTTTTTGCTGTCAGGAAATCAAGATAACACCATGTGCTGTCATAAAAAAAAATATTTAATGTTAAATTTCAATATAAAATGGGACATAAATTAAATAATAAATAACGGCATCTATAGCAAAAGGAAGGTGAAGAAAGTGTTTTAAAAATAATTTTATGTTGCACATCATAATTACATATATACATGTCCAAAAGTCTTGACCCCCCCTCCCCCTCCTCCCTTGTCATTTCCTCATATTAAATTAAATGATGTAGATTAAATGAAAGAATCCAGAACAAATGTTTGACTGTGACTTTATATAAAATGCCTAAAGCTACTATTTAAAAAATGTTTTTTTTATTTATTTTTTTTTTTTTATTTAACAACCTCAGCAGTGATTTTATTTCCCCTCTCATCTGTTCCATCCACTCATCATTGAGCATCACCAGTATACTAATCACCGACCTGGTCATCTGTAATCATCTGCACCTGGTTCAAACTGTTTTTTTGTTTTGTTTAGTTTTTTTACACATACAGTATATGATTCATTAATGATTTTTTATTTCTTTTTTATACTTGTATAATTCATAGATTACTGTGTGGCTTAAGAAGCAAATGCATTTCTCTGAAACTGTTCAGGTACAGTGACTGGACTGAAAATGAGAGACAAAAAAAGTCCTTCAGGAAACCTGGAGAACAATTCCTCTAGACTACTTTAAAAATACAAGAATGTCTGGCGCATTGGAAGCAAAATATAAAGAAATGAGGGGGGTCAAGACTGTTGCACAGCATTGTATGACAAGATGTGATTATTAAGTGGGCAGAGCTTAAAGCCTTGTTCGATGGTGCTCATTTCAAAATTTTGACAAAAAAAATATATTTGAATTTATTTTCTGTAGATGTATTTAAGCAACAACAACAACAAAAGATTGGAAAGTGTTTTAACTTGTAATGTCTTAATTTTGCACAACACAGGGCGGAGTCAACGATAATAGATCCATCAATCTTTACTTTGACTTCATGAAGGAAAGATGACTGGCTAAATTAGGCAGGCGAGTACAGTATTCATGTTTCAATTATTTTAATATGTTTATTTACATTTGTAGAATTTTGTAGACAATCTTATTTTTTTAAGTAAGTTTTATTTGTTAAAATAAAATAAACAAAATAAATAAATAGAATTTCCTCCTTGTCTAGGCATTAATTGATTGGCAATAATAAAACAGAAACAATTCAATTCAATCTAAATTTAAATTATATAGTGCTTTTAACCATAGTCATTGTTGCTAAGCCGTTCAAAAAATTCAAAAGAAATTTTGGGGAAAGTGTGAGAAAATCTGTGTAAATCAAAGTAATCAGATTGTCCCTGCATTAAGATGCAATTAACGCAAGCATCAGTGAGAGACCACCGCGCACACACAGCTCCCATGTGCTGTGGCAAGGCGAGAGATGTAGCATATAAGCATTTAACCGTATAATGTAATAGATAAAAAGACAGATGGTGTTTGTGGGATTAGAATCATGAACTTTCCAGTCATTAAAAACAGAAGCTTAGCTGCTGTTCCCTTGCTGTATATATGTGCACTTGAGGTGATTTAATCAGGCTCGACTTTAATCATGATCTTTGTACCCACCTCCTCATCAATATTTATTGCATTTCATTCAAAGTAAATAAGTGCTTATGGAAGAACAAGCAAAGCGTTTAGTTTTCAAGGACGTCGCGTGTCTTTTGCTCTGGCAGGCTTCTGATCAGCTTCCTGTGGTTCGCGTTGCTCTGCGTGAAACACACGTTCAAAGACATGAGCTTGAAGGAAAAATACTTGGTAAAGAGGACACGCCTGTCCTAACACAACAACGCTCGCAGAAAAGGGGCATCTTGAGGGATTTGGCTTGGCTCAGAGACGACGATAAAAGGCGAGCCGGTTGGAAGATAGCTTTTCTTTTTTGGAAGGTTTAGTTCCTAGAATTTAACTCTCCATCTGAAAAGGAAAAGGTTTTTTTTTTTTTTTTTAATGCCCTGTGGCAGTTTTCCATACATTGTCTAGTGTGTGTGTGTGTGTGTGTGTGTGTGTGTGTGTGTGTGTGTGTGTGTGTGTGTGTGTGTGTGTGTGTGTGTGTGTGTAACAAAGTCTTTGTTTACTCCTAACCTGAGAGTGTATAAAAGTGCGCGCTTCTTCATGTGTCTCTGGAGTTCCTTCCTTCCTGGAAACTCTAAAGTACGCAACCTCGTGGACTAATTAAAGTGACCTTCAAAGTGATGGGATTTTGGAAAATGTCCCACATAAATGTCAAGTGAAAGGCTGTTCTTTTCTTAGATACCTGAAACTCTATTAAAACGACAGTGTCACTTGTATAAGTGTGCTTCTCTTACTTAGCCAAGGGCGGACAGTGTCATTCGTGGGGTACAGTACTGATGTTCATTACCATGTGTATGTTTTATATTTTACAGTGTTATATTACAGTGCTAAAAAAAATTTTAAAGAATGCATACAATTATTATTATAATATTACTATTATAATAATATTATTATACAGTTGCAGTTGTTAAAATAATGGTATGTATTATTGAGTTCTTATGGCTATTAGTTGATTTAAATAGTAATTCATCTCTCTCTCTCTCTCTCTCTCTCTCTCTCTCTCTCTCTCTCTCTCTCTCTCTCTCTCTCTCTCTCTTTCCGATTTAACTCCGGTGACTGGAAAGGCCACCGAAAAAACCCTGAACTCATCTTCATGTTCATGAAATCAATTTTGAGATGACTTTTCCTTTGTGACATGATGATTATCAAGCTGGAAGCAGCCATTAGAAGATGGATGAACTGCAGCAATGAAGGGATTCACATGGACAGCAACAACATTCAAGTAGACTGTGGCATTCACATGATGATTGATTGAATTAAATTGTTCCAAGAAGACATTCCCCACACCATCACACAACGTCCATCAGCCCGGACTGTTGACACAAAGCAGGTTGGGTCCACGGATTCATGCTGTTGGTGCCAAATTCTGACCCTACCATCTGTGCACCTGAGCAGAAATTGAGATTCAACCGACCAGGCCAAACAGGTTTTTTTTTTTTTTTTTTTTTACAGACTGTCCAGTTTTGGTGAGTCTGTGTGCACTGCAGCTTTAGCTTTATGTTCCTGGCAGATGGAAGTGGAAATGTGATGTGGTCTTTTGGTTCGAGGGCATCAAGGTTCGACAAGTTGTTCAGAGAAAATGGTATTGTAATTTTTTTATATAGTCAGATTTGAATTCAAAATTAAATAAGATTTAAAAAAAAAAGCTTGACATCTTTTGTTATTGAACAACAGTGCAAAGTCAACTATTGCCTCTTTTTTTTTTATTAAATAATGCAAGACCATAAGGAGCATAGTCACTTCATACAAGTCTCTGTAAATTGACTTACATACCGTATAGTAAAGCTTATACATCTAGCATAGTACTGTATATCTTACTGTATAGTGTAGCTGGGACAACTGTCCAAGCAGTGTCAATAACCACTGCACCGTTGGTAAGGACAATCCATCTTGCACAATGCGTCTTTGCACTGCCTATAACTTTTCGATTCAATTGAATTTTATTTGTATAGTGTTTTTAACAGTGGCCAGATGGAGAGTTAAATTCTAGGAACTAAACCTTCCACAAAGCAGCTTTACAAAATTGTAAGAAAATTATGGAAATGAGTACTAAATGTTTGAAAAAATATGTATGGATCAAAATTATCAGATGAGCAAGGTGGTTGAGCAGATGAGAGAGTGGCAAGGAAAAATTTCCTGAGATAGAAATAAGAAGAAACCTTGAGAGGAACCAGACTCAACATGGAACCCATCCTCATTTATGTTCTAATGGATAGCAGGAAATGTTTTGCAGTCATACTGTGTGTTAAAGTAGGTGGCTGGAAGTTCAGTATAATAGAAAGTGAGTTTAGGTTAATATGGATGTTGATAATATGGTTAATATAACTCATAATGCTGTCTTTGCATTAATAGATTTGTCATTTACTGTACTGCATAATTGAGCAATATCACACTCAAGGTTGTGTTGTGATACTGTAAATATCAGAACAAGTGTCATGTGATTGTTGACACAAGGGCACCTTCTTGTACTGCTGATATGGCAGCTGATATTCACTCGAAAACTCGAGTTTTATACAGCAGTTCCACAAATACCATTTATTATCATTATTTTTAACAGATGATGTTTAACCAGTTATTTTGCTCTGCCAACACATACAGTACTGTATTTTTTTTTAATCATGTCTCCACCTCCAGCATCTCGTCATTAGTCTCCTCCCTCATATGTATGTTCTTCAGGCTGATATTTAGTCCCCGATTAGTGAGGTTATTTAAATTTTTAATTCTAAACTCTCATAGATTGTAAATGTTAACACAGCAATTTGAATGGCAAGGAGGATAAAAGGAAGGAAGGAAGGAAAATAGGAAGATGCATGAAAATTAATGAATAAAGAAAGGAAGGAAACAATGATTGTAGGAAAGAAGGAAGGAAAGTTGGAAAGAAAAGTGGAAAGAAAGCAAACAGGAAGGAAGGAAGGAAGGAAGGAAGGAAGGAAGGAAGGAAGGAAGGAAGGAAGGAAGGAAGGAAGGAAGGAAGGAAGGAAGGAAGGAAGGAAGGAAGGAAGGAAGGAAGGAAGGAAGGAAGGAAGGAAGGAAGGAAGGAAGGAAGGAAGGAAGGAAGGAAGGAAGGAAGGACTCAAAAAAGTTCAAAAGGGAAAGAAAATAAAAAAGAAATGTTAATATCATTGCACCAGGAGTCAGATTAGTATCCTGACAACTCAGTGATTTGTGTGTGTGTGTCACACAGAAGTGTGTAATCCAGTGAAGCGGCTCTGTGGAGCCATTACCCCGTACCCACATATGAGAAACATTATTGCAGTGTTAATGCTTGTTGGGGTTCATGTAAAGTGGAGCTGTAATCTCATTAGTTTCTCTTCATCCTCCTTTTAATTCATGCCTCTAGTCAAACTCATGGATGAATGCGTCACATATGACTCGGGCTCGGCCTCAGCAGGCCACGGCACAGTCAGAAGCAGAGTTCAGATGCCCCCTTCAGCCCGTCCGCGCCCCATTACTCCTCATGTTCTGTTTCATTCGGGTCAAAATGACCTATTTAACTTGTTTATTAAATGCGGAGTGATGGAAAAATCGATTTTCTCTACATGGAACATTGGTGCCGTTTTGCTAATGATTTGGAAATTGGTAAAGTCTGAGGTCATTTTAGTTTTTTATCTGGAAGTTACAACATAAACTATATAAATGCCACCGGGATCACGATTTACAAAATTAATTGGAAATAAATATGAATGAACTTTAGAATGAACTGATAATATGTGAGAAATACAGATGTGAACAGAGGCAGACAATTCACAGGGTCAGAACAGAGGTGTGCACTGTGACTGGGATCCTACAGAACATTTACTGCACGTGTTCACCCCAGTACCTGCCTGGTCAAGGTCACCACACGTAACATCAGAGCTCGGCTTTATTTAGACTTTTAAAAAAATATGGAGAGTGGGGATTTATTCCCATCATGTTATATTAGTATCTGCAGTGTACTGAGAGTGTTAATAGTAAAAGAACTAAGGAAAGAAAAAAAAGGAAATATGGAAGGATGGAAGAAAGAAAGGACAGGAGGACAAAGAGGAGACAAAATAACTGAAGTGATAGAAATTGAGTTAAACTGGTAAAATAAGAGGCAAGAGAAAAAGAAAGAAAGAAAGAAAGAAAGAAAGAAAGAAAGAAAGAAAGAAGGAAAGAAGGAAAGAAAGAAGGAAAGAAAGAAAGAAACTTACCATAAATTAATAAAAGAAAAGAAAAACAATGAAAAATTCTTGAGTGAAAAAGAAAGAAGAGACGATTATGTTAAGAACAAAAGTAAAATAAATAAATTCAATTAAAAGAACAAATTAAAGAAAGAAAGAAAGAAAGAAAGAAAGAAAGAAAGAAAGAAAGAAAGACATTAGGCCGTGCCTGGTTTAAGAATAAATACACAGACAAAACGGAGATATAGAGATAGACACAAATACAGAGATGTAGACAAACAAAGAGACACAGACAGTGACTGAGACAGTGCCAGAGACAAAGACAGAGATGGAGACAGATATAGAGACAGTGCCAGAGAGAGATTAAAAAGAGTGACAGAGATTGAGACATAGATAGCGACAGAAACAGAGACAGAGATAGAATACAGAGATGGAGACAGAGAGTGAGACAGAGACAGAGATGGCAGTGTAGCGCTGCTCCTGTCCTGCAGATGAACTAAAGCTCGTATCCAGTGAAAAAGTGTGAAATGTTCTGGGTGTGGAGTTATAAAGGTTAAATGTGAGGGCGTGGGTCAGTCACCTCGAGCACATATACAGCAGTAAACACGACAGGACACCTAAAGGTGGTGTGTGTGTGTGTGTGTGTGTGTGTGTGTGTGTGTGTGTGTGTGTGTGTGTGTGTGTGTGTGTGTGTGTGTGTGTGTGTGTGTGTGTGTGTGAGAGAGAGAGAGAGAGAGAGAGAGTGAGTGAGTGTGACTGGAGCTCCAGGGGAACTCTCTCCAGAACATGAGGATCCAGTGCACAGAGGCTAAATTAGACACGTGTGTGTGTGTGTGTGTGTGTGTGTGTGTGTGTGTGTGTGTGTGTGTGTGTGTGTGTGTGTGTGTGTGTGTGTGTGTGTGTGTGTGTGTGTATGACAGGTGGGTAGAGGGAGAAGAGCTGAGAGAGAGGGAGGGCTGAAATATTCATGATCAATCACGACTCTGGGCTGTCCCCCTAGGGAGAAAATGGCCTCTCTGCCCGCCGGTTCGGACTGACAGCTCAACGATGGGTCATTAGTGAGTATTACTACATGCGCCCATACACACACACACATACTGTACACACACATACACACACTGAGAGTACTTTGATACACACTGCAAAAAAGATATCCATTGGATGAAACTCTTTCCAGTCTTCCTCGCCCAGTTTTCTTCACACATGAACGTTATTGGGGTTTTCCCCATCTCCGGACACGACCATGTAGACTCATGAACAGAAGTGGTGTTTGTTTTTTTTTATTACACGTTCCCCATGTGTTTGTGCCAAGCTGAAGATGGGTTAGGGCAGAGAGCGATGTGGTAAAGAAGGTGTTAAAATGCACAGCTAATGAACTGGTAATGCGTCTGCATTCAAGTGTTCAGATGTTTCCAGATGTTTTAAGGTTGAGTCTTTATATTTAGGCACATGGATTCGAATTGTGGGTTATAAAGGTATTGATTAATTTCCTATAACTGCAGCCATAACATGTGTTTGTGTGATTCCTCTCAAACTCATTTGCTTGAAATTATTTAAACTGCTTTTTTTCCTTGCTTTCTTTTTTCTTCCTTTTTTTCTTTCTTTCTTTCTTGTAGAGTTTGTGCCATGTCCGTGCCATACGAGCTGCGAGTCGTTAAATCCCCTTTCACTCTGACTGTGCCAGGCACTCTTTAGCAGAAACCTGTGGGTCTTCCGTCCCTAAACCCGGGCCCATCTGCACCACGCTGCCAGTTGGCAAGGCAGGACGGAGAGGACATATTGTGCCACAGACTGTCCTGGAGTACACACGGTGCATTGGACATTAATCAGAGGATTTGGTGCCTTCCCTGTCCGTGTTTGGATGCTCCAGAGCCAGAAGTGTGTGCCAATTTTTAAAGGGGAGAACAACTTGCTGTTCCAGAGAACAAATGCGAGGGGGAAAAGTGGCATCTTTAAACCATAAAAAGAATAAACTTTTGGAAAAGGAAGTGTTTTTGTTATCTTGTTTTAGGGCCCGTCGCTGTTTCATTAGAATGTTTAACGTTAAGTAGTTCGATATTACTAAAAACTAAAAGAAAAAAAAAAAAAAA